>OX451736.1:744365068-744582499 GCA_948472305.1 Vicia faba | reverse complement strand
AACTTTCAAACCCGGACAAATTTCAAAGAATCATTCGAAAGCAATTATATAATCCTATAAAAAAAACTAACCAAACACGTACGAACTACGAAATAGACTCTGATTTCTTTGCTAGAGGATACGTGAGCACGCGGTTAAAATCAAGACGAGTCCCTTAACTAAAAAATTAAATATTTCCTTATACATATGGAAATAACAATATTTAAATAGAAAATTTCTGATCTACCCTAAAACCTAAATGGGATGACCCTTGAGAACAAGGCAGGTGATGGTTGCCTAACACCTTTCCTTCGTCTAACAAACTCGCGAATCTAGAATCTCAAAACCAAGTTAGGGTTATCTGTTCTTTCCCGATCTTAGGACCAAAAGTAATGGTGGCGACTCGTATTATTTTCCGGTTATGACATAACCTTGTTGATAACCCCATCAAGTATTTCGATCCTTATTGCCAATCCATGATGTCTGCAACCAAAGTATTCTTCAGAATCAAGACTCATTGAGTCTCTCAAGAAACTTATCAACAATCGTTTATTTACAAAGATGTGTATACAAAGATTCTTCTAAACAAGCAGATTACACAATGTTTAACTTCAGTAACACAAAAGTGTTGATAGCAAGATACGAGCAAAATATCGTTTCTTATTTACAAAACTATACTAAGAGTATCTAAAAAGAATTTGTGTAGCGCTTTAGCGTAGTTTTGTTGAACTGATTTGTTCATTTCAAATACTTCAAAGTTCTCCTTTTATAGCTGAAAAAGATATTTGTTTGAGGGTAGAATAGGAAAGATAAACTCGGTTGTTTTGTTCCAAACGGTCATGGTGGGAATGGTAGACAACAAGTACAAAAAGGTTTGTCCTTACGCCACCCTATTAGAGTAGAGGTCACAGAGTACTTTTGTACTTTTATACTCACCATCACACGCAATCCTTGGTCTTGTCTTATCTTATATATCTTTAGAGGCTTCTAATTTAAATGTTGATGAAGCATGTTGTAAAAGGATTAAAACTTGCATCTTTAAAACCTAAGTCTTTGAGTCTTCAGAACTTGATCAGAGAACCCTTGTCTTCAGAGTCTTCAACAGTTGTTCTTTAGAAGTAATGTCTTTATATCTTCAGAACTTGTACAGTAGAACCTTGTCTTCAACATCTTTAGAACTTGGAATAACAGAAGTAAAGCTTTAGAAGGCCTCCAAAGTTTCCTTGCAAAGTCATGATCAGAAGCTCTTGTATTAACGTTCCTTAGAACTGTTGCAAAAGAAGCATTCTAGAATCTTAACTTAACTTATAAGATGCCAAAGGTATACTTCAGAGTGTTGAGTTCAGAACCTAATAACATCACACGCCTTCTTACTGAAGTCACAACCTGTTTAGCAAAATCTACACATTAGACAGAAACCATTAGAGTACACAATGTTTTCTAAGATACCATGTAAAGTTATCATCAAAACTTAAGGCCAGATGCAGAACCAATCTTGATAGAATAATTCATACATGGTAATCACCATACAATGCAAACACAGAAAAGCTAACCACCCCCCCCCCCCCCCTAAATTTGTTAATACCCAAAATTCCATTTATGCTTGTTCAGAGTCTCCCCCTAAGTCCAAGACTTACAAAATGAATTTTGCAGTACAAAAGGTAACATAGAGAATGAATACTTCTCCATTGACGACTCATCAGAGTTTGAGTAGAAATTCATGTCTTCATCTCAGAACCTGGCTTACTATCAGAACACTATGAAATATCAGAACCTGTTTAGTCACTGTGTTGATGACTCGTATCAAACATCAAAACTAATTTATTGGTTCTTCCATAAACTTGAATCATGACACCATAAGGTGCAAAGCATCATGTCATTAGAAGGTTCAGCACCTGAACCATTTCCTGAATGACCATGTATTTTAATATGTCTTTTGACCATGTCTCAGACCATGTCTTCCTACCACGTCTTATATCATGTATTATATCATGTCTTATGACCATATCTTAGATCCTGTTTTATATCATGTCTTCTGAACATGTCTTATATCATGTCTTATATTATGTCTTCTGACAATGTCTTAGGCCATGTCTTAGATTATGTCTTCTGACCATGTCTTCAGACCATGTCTTTTAGACCATGTCGTTTAGACCAAATCTTCAGAAGGTTCACAACCTATGAACGATGCCTAGATGAAAGCAGACTTACTACATTTTCAGAAAGTTGACAACTTCTGAAGTATCAGAGTCTGGTTTATCTTAACCTGGTTACACAACTTTCAGACAATTAACAACTTCTAAACAACTTTGTGGTATCGGAGAAAACATTGCTAGAGCACACGTTGACATTATTTCAGATAGTTCACAACTTCCAGAAAAAATGCTTAGAAACAGATCAATCTTGTCATGCTTCTAGACAGTTCACAACTTCTGAAGCGTCAGAGTTTGATCACCGTACCTTAATAAAGTTCATAACTTCTGAACAATTGGTGTTATCAAAACACGATTACCTTACTGTCAAACAGTTCACAACTTCTGAACAGTGTGGGGTATCAGAGCTTGATTTAACCATATTTTCAAGAAGTCCACAAATTCTAAAATATATGTTGTATTAGAGCCTAGTTTACCTTTATTCACTCAGAAAATTCTCAACTTCTGAAGAATACATAGTATATGGGCATGATTTGTTTTAGAAATTTCACAACTTCTAATGAATACAGTGTCCTTAGATGCTTAGCTCATCATAGAATTCTTCATGCATTTTGATCACATCTACATATTGCCATATGATAATCTTCTGATAGCCAATTAATTTGTCTATGAAAATTAGTGAACTTTTACAAAGTTCCTGAATCAAACATCAAACATATGGTTAGAAGCAAAAGAATTATATCATGTTTGGGCTCAAGATTATGATATTAGATACTATCAAAATCATATACTTTTTCTCCCCATTTGTCAGAAATCAAAAATATTTAAAAGACAAAAGAAATTTTTCATTAAAACCAAAGGAATAAAGATACAATTGTTTTAGAAGCAAAAGAAAAACTATTCTTAAGTTCTAAGACAAAGGGCTAAGGTTCTAAGCATCCTTCTTGTCAAACTTTTCCATGAATTGCATCAACACATATGACAGTTTCTTGAACAAAGCCTCCTGAGAAGAAATCATTTCATCATGCTTATCCAAGTGTTGTTGGATGAGACAATTGTCTTCTTTCTATTTATCTAAAACAGCCTTTAGCCCAGTTGGCTGGTCTTCAGCATCCACATCTAGCTTTCCCTTAGAACCAGAAGTTTGACCATCAACCAAAGAAAAATTCAGCCCATAAACATTAGCAGCAGCACCTTCTGAACAACCTTTAATAACAACACCATGTTGCTCAGGTTCAGAAACAGGAACCACTAGATTAGGCAAACACAAAGGAATATTTGTAATGGTTTTGAAGCATTCTTCATACTTCCTTTCAGTCTCTTGACGACAGATGGTTTTCATGATATCATAGTTGATCTCCATCCATTTTCTGAAGGAATCCAGATAGTATCTGTCTTCTCAGGATCCATGCACAATGAAGAACTTTCCAAAGTTTACTGGAGAGTGATAAAGCATTTTTCTTAAATTTCTCCATAAGATCAAAGAAGGTTGGTTGAAGAACATAAGTTCGATGAAAATCTGGATGGAAAGAGGTGTTTGAGATGTTATAGAAGTTGTTGGAGGGAAGCTCTATGTTGGTGATTTCTGGTGAGGGAACAAAAGGTCTTGCTTCTGAAATCGGTGTATTTTCTTTAGGAGAAATTATTCCAAGTTTGGAATCAGGTGGGAGAGTTGAAAGGGTAGGTTTGAGAGAGCTCATATAACCAACTTTGGGTAAGTAATTTCCAAGAGTAGTGGAATCATCCTTTATAAATTCAGAGGATTGATTCATGGAATATGTCTTCTTGGACTTCTTCTTGTGCTTATAAGAAACATCACGACATTCTTTCTTGTAATTTAATTATGTGGTATATGGTGATTTTGTGGCATTGTTTGGTGTTTTTGGTGTTTGGGGTACCCTTCGTGTGGGGTAGTGGCCTTAAGAGTGGAATTAAGGTGTTGGGGGTGTGTGACGAAAAGTGTAGAACTTGATGGTGTGGTAAGTAAGACTAATTAAATTAATTAGTAACACTAATTAGTAGTTATTTATTTAAATAATATAAGGTGTGTATTAATCCCATTATGTGAAGTGCGAGTAGCTAATTCTTATGGTGATGGATTAATGAATCGTTACTTAGTAACGATTTTGGACGGAAGTTTATTTGGTTAGCTTCAATCCTAGGTGGGGATCATAGCGGTGGACCTGAGAAATCACATTTTTGTACCACATGCATTGAGTCAAGTTGTTGAGTCTTATTGCATTGCATTTGTGCAGTGTGGTTGTGTTGGTGGTGTTGAATGTGTTGTTGGAATATATGTTGTGCTTGTAATGATTTGTTTGTCACTTATTATTATACATTCCTTTATATAATCATAATATTTGACGCCTTCTATTTGAATGTTTCCTCCACGTGGGTAATGCGTAGGTGATCCGCAGTGAAGGTGTGGATGTTACTAGAACATGCTACTCTTCTTTATCCTTTTGTCAAGTCAGTGTCTGCTCTGATGTGTAACATCGGGGGATGTAACGTTTTTATGTTATTTATGTTTGTGGAAGATTATTTTGAATCTCTTGAATTGTTACTGTTATGTTTATTTTAAAAACATGATTATGCTTTGAATTATCAAACTGTTAAGTTGATGATGTTTTCCGCTGCAATAAAAGTTGAAGTTTCAAACATGTTTTATTGTTATAATTAATGTTTAATAATTTTTGAAATAGTAAGTGTTACATATCTGATTACATGAGCATGTTTTGTTAAATTGTGACATCCTAAATGTTTATGTGTTAAGTTTACTCTGATAATTATTATAAAACACGCGGGGAATATTTAGGGTGTTACATTGTGGTATCAGAGCAGGTAGGCGCGTCCGGCTAAATTGTCTAATGTTATTGGTTCATTAGTATGTGACATGTGTGTGAAACATTGTCGGTACTTGCTTATTTTTCTAACCGATTGGTTGCATGAGTGTGATTGAAATAAGTGGGGGAGAAGCTTTCGCTTCTCAGATGTGTTTCAATTATGGAGCGTTGGTTTTGTGTGCTGGTGATTTCTAGAGCGTTGATCTTATTTTCTTGCCGTTGAGGGGTCTTGATATGATCTTGGGAATGAACTAATTAGAGTTCAATCATGTTCATATGAAATGCTTTAATAAATCGATATGGATTCTTGCTCCCGAGGATGTGGAAGAAGCTGGTTCTTATTTGCTAGAATGTTGAAAGATATTTTGGAAGAGGAAGCTTAGGTGCTTGTGGTATTCGCTTCCTTATCTGTTTGAAAAAAAAGCAGTGATTGATGAATTGCAGGTTGTGTGTGAATTTACAGATGTATTTCCCGATGATATTTCAGATGTACTGCCAGAGAGAGAGGTGGAGTTTTATATTGATCTTGTCCCTGGTACTTGTCATATTTTTATGGCACCATACAGGATGTCTGCGTCGGAGTTAGCAGAGTTAAAGAAGAAATTAGAGGATTTGCTAGAAAAGAAATTTGTGAGACCAAATGTGTCACTTGGGAAGCTCCAGTGTTGTTGGTAAAGAAGAAATATGGTACTATGAGGTTGTGTGTGGATCACCGACAGCTGGATAAAGTAACGATCAAGAACAAGTATTCATTTTCAAGAATATATGACTTGATGGATCAGTTGGTGGGTGCACGTGTGTTTAGCTTAATTAACTTGAGGTAGGGTTATCATCAGATTCATGTTAAGGATGAGGATGTTCAGAAGATGGCTTTCTGGACTCGGTATGGACACTATGAATACTTGGTGATGTCGTTTGGTGTTTCTAATGCACCGTGAATTTTTATGGAATATATGAATCATATAGTTCATACTTATCTGGGTCAGTTTGTGGTGGTTTTTATTGATGACATTCTGATCTTTTCTAAATCAAAAGAAGAACATGTTGACCATTTGTGAATTGTGTTACAAGTGTTGAAAGAGAAGAAGTTTTATGATAAGTGGTCAAAGTGTGAATTTTGGTTGCAAGAAGTTAGTTTTCTTGGTCATGTTATTTCAGGTGATGGTATTGAAGTGGATCCTTCCAAAGTAGATGCAATTCTACAATGGGGGGCTCCGAAGTTAGCTACAGAGATTAGAATCTTTTTGGGCTTGGCTGGTTACTACCGCATATTTATTGAAGGCTTTTCCAAGTTATCACTTCGTTAACTCTGTTGACATTCATTGTGAGAAGAGTTTCGTTGAACTAAAGAAGAGATTAACTACATCTCTACTTTTAGATTTTCTTAAACCGAATGAACAGTTTGTGGTGTATTGTGATGCATTTATGATGGGTTTAGGAAATGTGTTAATACAAGATGTTAAATTTTTAGCTTATGATTTTCTTATGAATATTAAAGAGAGTCATAATTTGGATGTGAAAATGTTGAACTTGATGGTTGAGATTAATCGGACTAAGAATAGTGATTTTAAAGTGGATGAGGAAGATGTGTTGAGATTCTATGATAGAATTTATATTCCTGATAATTTGGAAATGAGGAGGATGATCTTAGAGGAAATTCATCGAAGTATCTTGAGTATCCATCAAGGAGATACTAAGATGTATCAAGATTTAAAGAAGTGTGATTTGGCAGAGTTTGTGTATATTTGTTTGACTTGTCAGAAGTTGAAAGTTGAGCATCTGAAACCTGCAGGGTTGATGCAACCGTTGGATATTCTATAGTGGAAATAGGATAGAATTTTAATGGATTTTGTGATTTGGTTTTTAGATACTCTGAGAGGGCATGATGCAATTTGGATGATTGTGGATAGGCTGAACAAATCAACTCACTTTATTCTGATTAATATAATTTTTCATTTGCATAAGTTGGTAGAGATTTTTATCAGTGTGATTGTGAAACTGCATGGAGTTTTGTTGAGTATTTGGATAGAGATCCGAGGTTTACTTCCAGATTTTGGGAATGTTTGCAGGGGGCTTTGGGTTCTAAGATAAGGTTGAGTTCTGCTTACCATCCGTTGACAGATGGTCAGATATAGAGGACTATTCAGTCTTTGAAGGATTTGTTGGAGGCTTATGTTCTTGAACAAGGAAGTGCTTGGGATAGTCCTTTTCCACTAATAGAGTTTAATTATAATAACAGTTTTCACTCTAGTATCAGAATGGATCCTTTTGAAGCATTGTGTGTTCGGAGGTGTAAGACACCTTTGTTTTGGCATGAATCTGAAGAGAATGTGGTGCTTGGACCTAAGATTCTCCAGCAGACTACGGAAAAAGAGAATTTAATTCGAGAAAAGATGAAAGCTTCACAGAGTAGGCAAAAGAGTTACCATGATAAGATAAAGAAGAATCTTGAGTTTCAAGAAGGATACCATGTTTTCTTGAGAGTCACTTCGATGACCGATGTTGGACGTGCTTTGAAATCGAGAAAGCTTACTTCTAGATTTATTGGTTTGGGTATCAGATTTCTAATATGGTTGAAGTTGTTGCTTATAGAGTGGTGTTGTCACCTAATATTCTGAATTTTCATGATTAATTCCATGTTTCACCACTTCGGAAGTATGTTTCGGATAACATGTGATTTCGATGGATGATGTTCATGTAAGGGATAACCTTACAGTCGAGGCCTTACATATGAGGATTGATGATCGTGAGATGAAGAAGTTGAGAGGTAAGCACATTTCTCTCGTGAAGGTAGTGTAGGGAGGCGCTGTCGGAGAGAATATGACTTGGGAGTTGGAGAGTAGGATGTTAGTCGTATCTGGAGTTGTTCGCATCAGCTGATTTTTTAGGACGAAAATATTCTAAGTGGGAGAGAGTTGTAACGCCCCAATATATTTTATTTATATTTAGTAATTTAATTATGTGGTATATGGTAATTGTATCATATTGTTTGGTGTTTTGGGTATTTGGGTACCCTTCGTGTGGGGTGGTGGCTTTAAGAGTGAAATTAAGGTGTTGGGGGTGTGTGAGGAAAAGTGTAGAACTTGGTGGTGTGGTGAGTAAGACTAATTAAATTAATTAGTAACACTAGTTAGTAGTTATTTATTTAAATAATATAAGGTGTGTATTATTTAAATTAAATAATTCTTAGAATTATTATTATTATTTTAATTAGTTGGGATTAGTAATAATAATAATATTATAATAAAATAAATAGAAAAGAGAGGTTGAGGGATAGAATCTGATGGATCGTGAAAATTTGGAGAAAAGATAAGAGGAAGCTAGGGCTCAAGGGAAAAGAAGACCACCATTGTTAAGAGATAGAAGAGCTTGCAAGAACTCTAAGGTAAGGGTGGAGTTTGGATTATCTAAGGGTTTGTGTAATGGTTTGTGGGTAGGGATTGATTACTTGCTAGAAATTATTCCTCTCACAGGTTCTAAACCTTTCTATTGTGAAATTATTATTTTTTTATGAAATTGGGTGCAATTAGATAATGAGAAATTGTATGATTACGATGATGTATGTTGGTGTGAATTAATTCGTGTGGACTATGTGATTGTATGTGGTGTTGATGAATTAGATGTGGTAGAATGTTGTCTAATAATGTTGTGGTTGATGATGGAATGGTGAATTATGTATTGTTGTTGTTGAAATCATACATTTCAACGAATGGTTGATGGTGGATGTTGTGTTGTTGTGTGGTTGTGAGTCATCGTCGGAACAAAGTTATGGGTGTTTTCGGTGAAAAATATTTGGGGTTTGAAACTTTTAAAACGTGATTTTTTTTCCTGTTAAAATATAAACTAAATGATTTGTAAGAAAATGGGGTTTTAGGATGGCTTAAAGTGATTTTCATTTTGAAAAAGTTGTAGAAAAGTGCTTCTGTCAGTGATGTAACCGGTTACATGGTTGAGATAACCGGTTACATTGAAAACGTGTTTTTTGGAATTTTGGATGATGTAATCGGTTACATGGTTAAGGTAACTGGTTACATCAAAGAAAAACTGGGTATTTCTACTTTTGGGATGGAGGTAACCGGTTACCTGGCTGAGGTAACAGTTACCTCGTTGTGTTGAAAATTTTGTAAAAACTTTAAAAATTTATAACTTTAGTTCTGGGCGTCCGATTGAGGCACCGTTTGAAGCGTCGGAAATCTGGTGTAATGTAATTTAATTTAAAATTATTTTGAGTACCAGAATTCAAATTATTTTATGTATGGGCATGTGTTTGATGCATAGTGAGTTTATGTTGTTTTGTGCAACGTGTGCAAAGGTATCGTTATTTCTTACTATATCGTTGTGTTGTTGTTGCTGCATGTTTTGGCATGTCTTTGGTGCATGGTGTCTAGTAGTGGTGAGGTACATTGACAATAGTGAAGTTCTTTGTGCGTGTTGTAGTGTTGTATGCATAATATGTTACATGAATTCATGGTGTTGGGCGGAGGTCCATATTTGATGAGCCTCAATCCCATTGTGCATATTCGGTGTGAGTAGCTAATTCTTATGGTGATGGATTAGTAAATCTTTACTTAGTAATGATTTTTGGCAGAAGTCTATTTAGTGAGCTTCAATCCTAGGTGGGGATCAGAGCGGTGGACCTGAGAGTTCACATTTTGGTACCACATGCATTGAGTCAAGTTGTTGAGTCTTATTGCATTGCATTTGTATGGTGTGAAATGTGTTGTTGGGATGTATGTTGTGCTTGTAATGATTTTCTGCTCATTTATAATTATACATTCCTTTATATAATTATTATATCTCACTCCTTCTGTTTAAATGTTTCGTTTACGTGAGTAACGCGTAGGTGATCTGCAATGAAGGTGTGGATGTTAGTAGAAGAGGCTACTCTTCTTTATGCTTTTGTCGAGTCTGTGTCTGCTCTGATGTGTAACACCGTGGGATGGAACATTTTTATGTTATTTATGTTTGTGGAAGATTATTTGGAATCTCTTGAATCGTTACTTTTATGTTTATTTTAAAAACATGATTATGCTTTGAATTATCAAATTGTTAAGTTGATGATGTTTTCGCCTGCAATAAAAGTTGAAGTTTCACACATGTTTTATTGTTATAATTATTTTTAATAATTTTTGAAATAGAAAGTGTTATTATAATACGGTGGGAGAACTGACCTGGTTGTTTTGCATTTGATCGCAATTGTTGCGGATAGCAAGAGTCGCCACCGACTTTTCTTTTATCCAATGGAAAGGGTGAAAAGAACAAGAAAGACCTTCGAGATGCTTTCTTGAGTTCGGGGGGTAGATTATGAAAAGGGAAGGTGTTAGCACCCTTTTCATCCATAGTTATTTATGGGCTCTTAGTTGCTTGCTAGATCACTTGCTTTGTTTGAAAATCTGCTTTGTGGTGGTTTTTGAAAGTATTTTTGAAAAGTGACTTCGTTGAGGCAAACTTTGTAATGATTCTGGTATCTATAATAATGCATACAAAGTGTTGGACTTTTTGAAAATAGTTCAAAGAGATGTTTTTTTAAAGATATTTTTTGAAAGTGTAAGTGTGGAAAATGGTTTTAGTTCAAGATCAAGCAACTACTAGTGTCCTACCTACTCTAAAGGTCTATGTTCTTTTACTCCTCCTTTATATGTTGCTATCTTACCATTGATTTGGTAAGAAGCCCCATCGTTGGATGTGAAAGGACGGGCGTGGGTCAAATATATAGTTATAGAAGGCAACCTATGAGACGTTTTAGCAATTTCGTTAGGGACTAGATCATTTACTAAATGCAACATTGAGGGGCATCGAGGGACTACGATCTTTTTATTGATTGTCTTTGCTAAAACGTCCATTGTGATACGGTGGCAGAACCGACTGTTTATACTGGTTTGTGTTTTTTGTTTGCAAATGTCGCGGTAAGCAAGAGTCTCCACCGACTTTTATTTCATCCAACAAAGGAAAAGGGAAAAGAACAGAAAAAACCTTTTTCGAGATGTTTCTGAGTATGGGGGGTAGATTATAGAAAGGGAAGGTGTTAGCACCCTTTCTATCCATGGTTTTCCATGGGCTCTTAGGTACTTGCTCATTTTGAAATTGCTTGTGTGTATTTTGAAAAGTTTTTGTTTAACTTTGTGGTAACTCTTGTATCTGTCCTCAAGAGTGTGACGAAGTTGTTTTTGAAAACTGCTTTGAAAGTGTTTGTGTGAAAGTTTGTTTGAGAAAGTACTTAGGAGTTTCTACCTACTCGAAAAAGACTGTTCATTTTCTCGTTTCCTTTAGACAGTGCTATCCTACTATTAAGGAGTAGGTAGCTCCATCGTTGGAGTTTGAGGGACAATCAAAAGGGATGTTTTTACGGTCACATAAGCAATAACTAGGAAACCTTAGTAGTTACCCTAGGGTCTTAAAGATCTACCAAAGGCAACCGAAGTGGGGAAAACCCTAGGATTGAGCATGTACATGTGTTTGATTTCAGTTGATTATCTTTGCACAATTAGGGTTTTCTACTGTTTTAATTTCATTTTTCTTTTGCATACAATCCTATTATCAATCATCTAGCAATTAATTGTTGCAGAAATTAAAAGCGAAAAAGTAAATCTACGCTATTACAAAGCTTTGGGGAGGGGTTACATAACCAAAAACTGGGGATTAAACCATAAATAATATGCGGTAAACCCTAATTAAAAGCTATTACAAACCCGAAGCAAATATAATAATTGGAATTAAAAAATAAAATATTGTGTGCGCGACGAATTAAATATGGGAATCAAAGTCTAAGTTCAAAGGGAATCAAAGAAAATATTTTTGTTATTTTTTGATTGAGAAATTTAACTATTTGCAAATTAACTCTAATTTTCTAACTGATTTTAATTATGAAAAAAAGAATTTAAATTGCCCTAATTAAATTAATCTAATTAATTAATGAAATAAAATATTTTTATGAAAAAAATCTGATTTTAATGTTTTTGTGATTTTTTTATTTAATAAAAAATGATTTTTGTTTTTTTTGTAAAAATAATTAAACAAATAATTAAAATAAATAAAAGAAATTAAAAATAAAAAATTAGACTGGGCCTAGTGTGAAAGCAATTCCGGAGGTGTGAAGAAGAATTTGCTAAGCCCAGATTTGCACAAGCCCAATTGCCTGCGTGAGATCCAGTGTTGAGTATGCCTGAGGGTCCACCATGGGGACATGCTTGCAGGGCGCTGGATCTAACATTGACATGATCTGATGGTGTGGATCTTGGGTGCATGATAGGCGCTTAGTTGTGAGGCGCATGGAATCTGCAGTTAAACATTGAGAAAAACATTATGTAGGAGGAAGGGGTCGAACCCCTGACCTCCTACACACGCGCGTCCTGAAACTCTTCCTGTTTGCCACTAGGCCAATTAGCCTTCTGTTAATAACAATGAAAAAAATGTAATATATTTAATAATTGGCAGTTATTATAACAAAATGCACGCGTTATTTAAACCAGACATCCAACCCTTGCCACGCAGTCATCTTCCCCAATGGCTGTCGTTTCAGGCAGAACTTCTACCTACGGACAAAATCTGTCGCTAAAAGACCTACAAATCTCCAAAATTCACACCAAGCAATATAAATACAATTTAAATCCATGGATCAACTGGGTTTGATCCCCTGAGCATGATGGCATACATCATTAGGTCTAATTTTCCCTGCATCTCAAAGCCCTAAAACAGAGGTTAAAACCCTAATAATGGCAGTTTGGCATCTATGCATCAAACTGGAAATTAAGTATTCAAATACGTTCCAAATGCTCACACAAACAATAATGCATAATCAAAACCTATTTCTAATGTGTATACAATCAAAGTCGAATTCAAAATGTGAAGGGCGAACCGTGATGATATAGATGGCGATTCTGGATGCCGTGACGCGTGCAAATGATGTTGTTAGCTTCAGGTGATTGCCAGGAAAGGATTGTCGGCCTTGAAACACTTTGAATCGTCCTGTATAATGAAATTTGGTTCTCACTTTTTGTCCAAAAATTGAGTTTTTGTTCTTGCAGTTTACACGACCAAACCTTGTTCTCTTGCTCTGGGAATATTATGTGCTTATATTGGAATGAATTAGGTTAACAAAAACAGATCATATCTTTGAAAATTATGGAGATTTGATTTGATTTTTTGCCTTGCATTATTTGTTTCTAAAACAAGCCAAATTATGATCTTTTCCAATCAATTAGCCCTTTCACGATTTGGATGATTTGCTAGTTGTTCATTGACTCATAATATGCTCATAAAAACAAATCTTGGATTTTATTTCATTATTCTACTATTTAAATTGATTTATTTTGATTTAAATGGATAAAAAATCAAAATAAATAATAAAAATAATAAAATAGTAGGTGGATAATCTCAGGGGCCGTGGGCCATCTTAGGGACAAGTTTTAAACAAGAAAGCATGGGCCCATTTGGGGAAAAAAGTCATTTTGATCAATGTTGACTTCATGCATATTTCCAAAAATTTGTCAATTTTGACAATACATATCTCCATCAATTTTAACCCTAAGAGGGTGTTCTTGGACTTTTTAGAAATCTTATGATGTCCTCTAAACAACCCTTTTGGTTTCATCTCAATTGGATCTTTCATGTTCATGTAAGAAGCTTTGTCCCAAAAGGTGTTTTTGTTGACTTTTTGAAATGACCTATAATGTATAAATTTATAGCTTTTCATGAGTGCATTTTTTGAACTTAAGGGTTGAATATGAGTTGTAGGGAATTGAATCTTCTTCAAAATGGGCCTTGGATGAGAAATTTCTGATAAATTATGAGAAAGTTATGCTTGGTCAAAGTTTGGTTGACTTTTCCTATAGAAACCCTAAATTGCCATTTTTGGCTTTTGATGAGTTAGGAGAATTTCCTGAGGAATCAAGATCAACCTTTGATCAAATGATGGATGTTACTTCAAAATGGTGATTGTTGTACCCCAAAATTTGCCCTCCCTTTCTTCAGGAAACCATCTTAGATTTTTCAAAGTCCCCCGAAACAAATCCAAGTCCTGGGTTATCCTTTTGCCCAAGCAAGCCACTTACAAGAGCAAGATGGTCTCACAAACTCCGGAAACAACGCTTTCATCTTGAGGAAAATCAAATTCTAAGTGCTTCTTTAAAATAAGTGTTTTTAGAAAAATCAGCGCTCCAGAACTTCTGGACCCATTCCAGATGAAGACGGTCAGAAGCTGCAAGCTTGGCTCAGCGTGGTCAGAAGTTGGCTCTTCAGCAGCTACATCAGTTCAATCAGAAGTTGTAAACGTGGTTCAGAGTGTAAGCCTCAAACAGAACATGCCCCTTCAGCAGTTACACAAGCTCAGTCAGAACTTGCTAAAGGAATACAAGAGAAACAGGAAAGTATGAAGACTCCTTCAGAACAGGTTGAAATCAGAAGATGAAAGGTCAGAAGGATAGGTGTCACATTGATACAGAATCTCTAAGTCCAGATTGTCCAGAAGTAGATCCAAGGAACACACCAGAAAACCAGGAGAATCTCCAGAGTTTGCTAAGACAACAGGTAGCCAAGGCCAGAGCATGGTTTACGCTGCTGATTCAACGCTGATTTCCATTACCAGAATGTTGGTATTGACAGGTCTTGTCACCATTTAATGCCCATTAATGCTTCCAACCACTCCTGAGCATTCACGTGTGGCTTGGAAAATGCTTTTGCACAGATTCTGGCATGGGTCTTCACGCCACCGCCCATTTCAGAGGTCACTTCCCCCAATCTACGCCTGCTGCTGCTACCTAGGCTGAAAGATAGCTGTATCACAACTTCCCAGGAATTTCTGTCAAAGAACAAATTTAAACTCTGTTGGCGCCTTAAATGTTCAAGACATCCACAAGAACTTTACCTATTGTAGGTGTTTAGGTATTGGCTTGCATTTTTGGTAAATTCCAAGTGTATGTGTGAATGTCATGACTGATGTCATAACATTCTAGTTCAGGTTGTACTAACTCTTTAGGTACATGTGCAGAAAAATATTGTAACTCAAATACTGATGTTTATAAGTGTGTATCTGAGCATGTTTGCAAAATGATCACATTTTGCTAATCAGTAGACAGGTTTTTCTCAGATGTCATAACAGATGTTATGACATCCTGTTCTGAACTAGCAGGATTACAGGATTGGATAAGTCTGAGTTTTTTCAGGAAATAACTCAGTCCTTCCTAAACAGAATCCTGCGTTTTCTGAGGAGTAACCTAGCTCAAGTCTAACCTGATCAACAAAGTACTGTGACCTGGTCTTTAGGTCAAACGGAATCAACCCTAGGTTTTTGGAAACCCTAACTGAAGTTGCAGCTGCTATATATTCAACAGAGCTGCGGTTTTTGAGATTATCCCTGCTGATTGATTAGAAGATCAAGTTTGTAATCTGTATAGATTTGTGTATTGTACTCCAAGCAATTATCATTGTGATAAGTGTCTTGGAATAGGCTTCAATTGTAAGGGTTGTGTAGCACTCAAAGCTTTGAAGCAAGAGTGTTTGAATGTTACTTGACTAAAGCTGTGAAGCAGAGTCAAGTTAGTTGTGTACATCACTCAAAGCTGTGAAGCACGAGTGATTGTGTTACTTGATTAAAAAGCTGTGAAGCTTAATCAAGAGTGTGTTTTGAAGAGTGTCTTCATCAATTCTCAAGTCAAATTGATTTATGTATCACTGTTGTGATTGAGGGGGAGTGAGTAGGAACTCAGGTTTAAGTTGTACTTAGATTAGAATTGCATTGGGTAGGTCTTAAGTGAAGGAGATAAACTGGTTGGTTTATTCCTGAATTAACATCTCTTATAGTGGATTCTCTCCCTGGCTTGGTAGCCCCCAGAGTAGGTGTTGTTGCACACTGAACTGGGTAAACAATTGACTGTGTTATTTACTGCTTTTGTATTTACTGTCATATAGTAAGTCAGATACGGTGTCATAACATCGGACGTGACATTAAGTATATGTAGCCAGAATTTCAATTGGCATCAGAGCAGGCACCCTGCCTGTATTACTGGGTGAGATCTAGGGATATCACTTTCTGGCACTATGGACAAAGAAGGAGTTTTTGGAAATAGACCACCCATTCTGGATGGAACTAATTATGACTACTGGAAACCTCGTATGATTGCCTTCCTAAAATCTCTGGACAAAAAGGCTTGGAGAGCTGCTGACAAAGGATGGATTCATCCCACCATAACTGAAAGAGATGGGACAATCAGTCTGAAGCCTGAGGAAGATTGGAGTAAAGAAGAAGATGAGTTAGCTCTGGGAAATTCAAAAGCCTTAAATGCCTTGTTCAATGGAATTGATAGAAACATCTTCAGATTAGTACATCAATATGAACTGGCCAAGGAAGTTTGGGACACCCTCAAAACTACTCATGAGGGCACTTCCAAAGTAAAGATGTCAAGGCTTCAGATGTTGACCACTAAGTTTGAGAATCTAAAAATGATGGAAGATGAAACCATCTATGAATTTCACATGAACATCTTGGAGATTGCCAACACCTCAGGAGCACTGGGAGAAAAAATGTCAGAAGAAAAACTGGTGAGGAAGATTCTCAGATCCTTGCCTAAAAGATTTGCAATGAAGGTAACTGCCATAGAGGAAGCCCAGGACATTAGCAAGTTAAAAGTGGATGAACTTATTGGGTCTCTTCAGACTTTTGAGATGGGGATCACTGATAATGGTGACAAGAAGAACAAAAGCATAGCACTTGTAACCAACACTGATGTTGAACACAAGGAGGATGAAGAAGAAAACATATCAGAAGCCATTGCCATGCTTGGAAGACAGTTCAACAGGCTCATCAAAAGAATGGACCCAAAGTCAAGGTCTAATGTTCATAACATTCCTTCTGACATTGACAGTTCCAGCAGAAGACCAAGATCAGAAGATAAGGAAAACCAAGGCAGAAGAATTCAATGCCATGGATGTGAAGGATATGGACATATTCGAGCTGAATGTCCTACCTTTCTTAAGAAGCAAAAGAAAGGAATGACTGTTACTTGGTCTGACTATGATTCAGAAAGCAATTCTGAAGAAGAATCTGCCAAACTAGTTACTGCCCTAACTAGTGTTTGTACTTCTGAAAGTGACACCAGTGATGAAGAAGTAACATTTGAAGAACTGGCTGATACCTACAAGAAATTGTGTATCAGAAGTGGTGAAGTCTGTGTGCAAAATGAGAAACAATCAAAACTCATTGTAAAGCTGGAGGCTGAAAAGAGAGCAAATCTTGAAACTATAAGTCATTTAGAAGGAGAAGTTCAACTGCTGAACTCACAACTGAATCAAATGACCAAATCAGTCAAGATGTTGACCAATGGAACAGACAAATTGGAAGAGATTCTTCAGGCTGGACAAAATATGGGAAATAAATCTGGCCTAGGATTTATGGAAACAAAGAAATTTGTTACCAGGAAGCAAATGTCAAAACGGATGTCTCAACATTACTCTCAACATCAGGGACAGAGACACATGAAGAAGAGGTACCAAAGATGGAGATGTCATCATTGTGGGAAATATGGTCACATAAAGCCCTTCTGCTTCAGACTACATGGATATCCTAATCAGAAATCAGATGTCAAACCTAAGTCTAAAAAGGTACCACACGCTCCTCAATGGAAGAAAAAGGCTACTGCACTGATAGCACACACTTCCCTGAAGATCTCAGCAAAGGAAGATTGGTACTTTGACAGTGGATGTTCCAGACACATGACTGGATTCAAAAATCTCCTCAATAATGTCATGCCTCACACCACTAGTTTTGTGACCTTTGGAGATGGTGCTAAAGGAGAAATCAAAGGAGTTGGTAATTTGGACTACCCTGGAGTTCCAAGTCTGAATAAGGTACTGCTGGTAAAAGGGTTGACTACTAATCTCATCAGCATCAGTCAATTATGTGATCTAGGATTCATGGTCAACTTCTCAAGATCCGAATGTCTAGTGTTTAATGAAAAACTAGATATTGTAATGAGAGGAATCAAATCCAAGAATAACTGTTATATGTGGGAGCCTGAGAACACTGATATCTCCACTTTGAGTCAAATCATCAAAGAAGAAAAAGAGATGAAACAGTGGCAGCATAAACTTGAAGGAATGAAAAGAGCTATTCCTATGGAAGATGTCAGAAGAACTCCTAAACTACAGGCTGATAATATATGTGATGTGGCAAAGAACAAGTCTCAAAAATTCTGGTCAACACAGATGCTTCCTGAAGACAATGTTACACAAGATGTTGTGACATTGTGGTATGATAATCTGAAAACATTCAACATTTCCTTGAACCCTATTGACTTTGGAGAGAAGAAATCATTTGAACTGAAACATAGTTTCTCTAAGCTTCAGCTAACTGATTCTTCTACCAAGGCGCTTGTTGGAAATAAACTTGAAAATTTGAGGGGCAGATTGGGTATTCACCAACATGAGAAATTATAGCAATTAGTTTTGCTGAAAACAAGGGTTGAAGGGATTAATTCTATTAAGTCTATATTTAGTGGGTTGATCATATTCATTCACAATTCCTTCAAAAACCTTCAGAAGTTGAAAAGACTCCCTTGTTCTCCCTATCTCTCTCATCCTTGCAACCTGCTTTCTTCTCCCAATCAAAGAGTTTTCTCAAACTGCTACTGCTACTCAACGTTAAACACAATGTCTCAGACATCATCTTCCACCATGGCGGCTTCGTCTCACTCATCATCTGATCAAGATTCTAGGGCAATCACCACATGCATAGAATCTGAAGTTCTTGAGGTCACTCCTCTCAGGGAGATGGCAACTGACCCAGCCAGAGTCAAAAAGCTCCGGACCAGACATGCAGGAAGAGCTCAAGCTACAGTCTCTGGTAATTCTTCTCTTCCTTCGTCTTCTACACCTAATAAAGAAGGATCAGTTCAAGTACACCAAGCTATTGCTAGACTGGTTTCTAGCATTCTGAGTGGAAACCAATCTGTACCGGGGATTTCTATCCCTTTGAATCAATCAGAAAATCCAAATGTGGAAGGTTCTGAAAATATAGATGTCACTAAGGATGTTGTGACACCAAAAGACAACATTCAAAAGGCTGCTGATCCACCTATCATTGATGTGGATGAAGATTACTCAGATAATGAACTGATTGCAAATGTGAACCCTAGCATTGCTAGGAGATTGATGAAAAGAAAGAGTAGTGAAACTGTTAAACCTGATGCTAAGAAATCCAAGGCTGAAGGGTTGGCTGAGAAAATTCAGACTAAAGGGAAGAAGGCACAGGTGCAGACTGCTAGACAACCTGAAACTTCTGATTCTGAATCAGAATTTGAGGTTGACATTGACAATACTCCCATCAGAAGGAAGCTCCCCTCCAGCAAGATTGCTAGAGTACCTGAAGTGCCTACAGACAACATCTCCTTTCATCATCCTGATAATGCAAACAGGTGGAAGTATGTTTGCTTGAAGAGAATAGCCTTGGAGAGAGAACTCAACAATGATGCTTTAGAGTGCAAAGACATCATGGAGCTGATCAGGAATGCTGGGCTAATAAAGACAGTGATGAAGTTTGGCAAATGTTATGAAAATCTGGTTAAAGAGTTTGTAGTAAACTTATCCAATGATTGTGCTGATGGGAGGTCAGCTGACTTTGAGAGTGTGTTTGTTAGAGGAAGAAGGGTCAAGTTCTCTCCATCAGAAATCAACAAGTTTCTTGGAAGAACAAATAAGGACTGTCCTGATCTAGAGGCAACTGACAATGAAGTATGCTTGACCATCACTGCCAGGCAAGTAAAGTGCTGGCCATTGAAAGGGAAGTTGAATGCTAGTAAACTCAGCATGAAATTTGCCATCTTGCATAAAATAGGTGCAGCAAACTGGGTGCCTACAAATCACAAATCAACCATCTCCACAGGATTGGGGAGATTCATCTATGCTGTAGGAACCAAGACTGCCTTTGACTATGGAAGGTACATTTTTGAACAAACCTTGAAGCATGCTGGCAGTTATGCTGTCAAAGGACCAATTGCCTTTCCCTCCCTCCTTTGTGGAATCATCCTTGCACAATATCCTGACATACTTGTAGCAAGAGATACAGTCTGCAAAAGAGCCCCTGCCCTTGGCCTGCACTACAAACTGTTTCAGGGATCCCATGCTCCAGACATTGTCATAACATCAGCTGAGACATCGTCTGCAAAGATTCAGTCCAAAACATCAGATGTCATAGCTGTTTTAAAAGAAACTTGCAAAGATCTGGATGCTAGAAAAAGGACCCTAGAAGCTCTAATTGCCAAGCTAGAAAAGGAAGAAGCAGAAGCAAGCATGAGGGAAGAAGATGAAGGACAGCTCAACATTGAAGAAAGTGGCTCCTCTGAGTCTGATGACAGTACTTGAAGGATGATTGCTGCTTGGTGGTGTTGCTGGTGGAGTTTGGAAGTATGTTCTGCTGTTGTCTGCTGCTGATCTCATTACTTTGTCTTGGATAACTGTATAACTGTATAAACATGTAATCTTTGGCCCATTTGTGGCTAAAGTGGGGGAGAATATTTTTGGTACTGCTTAAATTAGTACTTAACACTATATTTTTCTGCTGTCACTTATTTCTGCTGCTATCTATCTATCTCTGATTGTTTAGGGACTTTAGCCAAAAATCTGCCAAAGGGGGAGTTTGTAGGTGTTTAGGTATTGGCTTGCATTTTTGGTAAATTCCAAGTGTATGTGTGAATGTCATGACTGATGTCATAACATTCTAGTTCAGGTTGTACTAACTCTTTAGGTACATGTGCAGAAAAATATTGTAACTCAAATACTGATGTTTATAAGTGTGTATCTGAGCATGTTTGCAAAATGATCACATTTTGCTAATCAGTAGACAGGTTTTTCTCAGATGTCATAACAGATGTTATGACATCCTGTTCTGAACTAGCAGGATTACAGGATTGGATAAGTCTGAGTTTTTTCAGGAAATAACTCAGTCCTTCCTAAACAGAATCCTGCGTTTTCTGAGGAGTAACCTAGCTCAACTCTAACCTGATCAACAAAGTACTGTGACCTGGTCTTTAGGTCAAACGGAATCAACCCTAGGTTTTTGGAAACCCTAACTGAAGTTGCAGCTGCTATATATTCAACAGAGCTGCGGTTTTTGAGATTATCCCTGCTGATTGATTAGAAGATCAAGTTTGTAATCTGTATAGATTTGTGTATTGTACTCCAAGCAATTATCATTGTGATAAGTGTCTTGGAATAGGCTTCAATTGTAAGGGTTGTGTAGCACTCAAAGCTTTGAAGCAAGAGTGTTTGAATGTTACTTGACTAAAGCTGTGAAGCAGAGTCAAGTTAGTTGTGTACATCACTCAAAGCTGTGAAGCACGAGTGATTGTGTTACTTGATTAAAAAGCTGTGAAGCTTAATCAAGAGTGTGTTTTGAAGAGTGTCTTCATCAATTCTCAAGTCAAATTGATTTATGTATCACTGCTGTGATTGAGGGGGAGTGAGTAGGAACTCAGGTTTAAGTTGTACTTAGATTAGAATTGCATTGGGTAGGTCTTAAGTGAAGGAGATAAACTGGTTGGTTTATTCCTGAATTAACATCTCTTATAGTGGATTCTCTCCCTGGCTTGGTAGCCCCCAGAGTAGGTGTTGTTGCACACTGAACTGGGTAAACAATTGACTGTGTTATTTACTGCTTTTGTATTTACTGTCATATAGTAAGTCAGATACGGTGTCATAACATCGGACGTGACATTAAGTATCTGTAGCCAGAATTTCACCTATAAATAGAGAGCTTTCACCACTGCAAAAGAGGTTCAAGAAAAGAAACAGAAAAACTGCTAAGAGAGAAACGAAACTCCTAGCAACATAACATTCTGAAACTCTGCCAAAATCTCCAGCTTTGTTTCATAACTTTAAGTTTCTTACCTTCAACTTCATCAAACATCCAGCTCTTTTCTGTAAACCAAAAACGTTATTTCCAAACTTCTGACCCTATACACGTATACACCTTCACTTCCCCTTTTCCAAATCTGTCCAGAATACCACCAGAACCAAAAGCTAACTTTCACCCACCATTTTCCAGACAGTCAGGTAAGCACCTGCTGACCCTCACCACACTGTTAAGCATCATCAGCTGTGCATATTTAAGTAACACAATGTAAATATTCATGTTATTGTTGTTTGTGTTCTGAGGATTCTCGTACCTCAGAACGTTCTGAGCCAGTATAGGACTTGCCTGTGACCTTGGTGATTCTGACCTCTGAAACAGTTTTGCTATTTTGTTGGATCTGTTCCAAATATGTTTCCTGTTTTGTGGAGTAACAACAGGATTGCAGATGTTCTGATTAGTATAGGAAAAAGCCAAGTGCTGACTTTGACGTTAGCACATCTGAAGCCTGTTTTGTTGTCAATGACATCAGAACCTCTGAGAGTTATTGCCTTTTCAGCAGAATCAGAACTTCTGGTTTCTCCACTAACAAACTTCTGTCTTGCAGCGCAGGGAAATCAGAACTTCTGATTTCCCCACTAACAAGGTTCTGTTTTGCAGGTTCTAGAGTCAGAAGTTCTGACTCATCCAGTTTCACCAACAGGTTGATCATCTGACAGCGGATTTGGGTCAGAACTTCTGATGGCCTCCCAACAGCGCGCGGGCTCCCTCTCTCTATATATATCTTGTTTTTCGCTATTTTCTTTTTTGTCTATTTTTCTCGTTGAACCCCCCATGTACAAATGTGTATCCCCCTCCCCTAATTGTTGTAATAGCGTAGGATTTTATATTTCCGCTTCTTATTTGCTAGTAATTAGGGCGTGTATGACAAGATAAAATCAATGAAATAGAAAAACCTAATTCAAAGAAAAACTCTTGTATGCAATAAAACACACTTGCACACTAACACCCCTAGGGTACTCCGCTTTGTTGCCTTCAAATAAAAGGGCCATATTGCATGTTGAATTTCTTTGTGTAAAACAAACAATCAAAATGATCATAGTCCCTCAAAAATGTTGCCTAAATGAATGATCAAGTCCCTTTTAAAAAATTGCCCAAAGACATTTAACGTCGTTGCAATTATGGTCCAAACGATGACCCGCGCCCGTCCCTTTCATCTCCTAATACAAGATTGTCCACCAAATGCAATGGTGGAACAAAATTGTCAAAAGATTTAAAACATAACAAGAATCTTTGAGAAAACTTTAGGGTAGATAACTCTTAAGTACTTGTCAATTTGCAAAGAAAACACTTGCCTATTTTCAAAACCCACTTCACAAACACTTTCAAAATCAAATTTTCAAACCCTTGAAACATCTTTTTTAAAAGATAAAACACCTTTTGTAAAACATTCGAGTAAAGAATTGTTACAAGGGTAGCCTACACAAGGCATCTTTTTCAAAACCCTTTTCAAAACCACACACAAAGCACCATTTCAAACAATTGAAAACCAAGGCAAGTTGATCTAAGCAAGTACCTAAGAGCCCATGGATAACCATGGATAGAAGGGGTGCTAATACCTTCCCCTTCTATAATCTACTCCCCGAACCCAAGAAAAATCTCAAAGGTTTTTGCTGTGCTTTTTAAACCTTTCCTTAGGATAAAATAAAAAGTCGGTGGTGACTCTTGCTCAACCGAAACATTTGCGAACACGAACGCAAAACACTAGTCAGTTCTCCCACCGTATCACAGAATTGGCGACTCTACTGGGGAAGATAATTCCTAAAGTGGGGTTACCTTAGGGTTTAGATCACCTTTACTTTCAATTGATTGCTTTGTTTGCTTTACATTTATGGGCTTTGTATCGGAGTTTTATAGATCCTAACCCGGATCTGGGGAAACCTTTTTTAGGTAGCAACAAGGCTGTGAGGGAACTGTGCGGGGTATACCGACATGGTTGAAACAGTCTGCTACGTTGATGTGGCACTTTGGTGTGTACCGGTAACCCTTGAGTTCAGTCAAGGAGAGTACGGGGCCGCCGCGTGGTGTCGCGAAGCATCAACTGACCTTAGGAACCTTAATCGAACCATCTTGGCCTTTTTAAGGTAGTGAGATAACTGACTTTGGTGCAGTCCGAGGTTGGTTGATACTCGATACTACACTCAATTGAGGGTTGCTTTCCTGGAATATTTCAGTCGCCAGTTCAGTGGCTAAATCGAAACGATGAACAATGAAAGCAATCCAGTGACGTTGGGACCTCTAGAACCCGGTTACTTTTGGTAGGACAGGTTTTAACCAACAAACTGAAAGAGGGTAGTACCTGAACCTCATGCAAGCCTAAACCTAAGGCCTTGTGTGCTTTGTGTGAATATGTTTGCCTGTATATACACTCACTTGCTTGTGCATACATGTACATAACATCATAACATCATACCATAGCATTTTAGCATTTTCAATAACCATTTCAAGGATCTCGAGGGTTCTTTTGATGCAGGGTTACGTTGAACCAGACATCTATCAAGGGGCAAAGGGGTTTTTTCCTCTAACCAATCCAGTCAGAGTTCAAGTGCAACAAATTGAATCGGTGGCTATGACCCACTCGACATGGTGAGCTTGATTCTCATGGAAGGACGTCCATCGGTGCAGAGATCTCCAATCCAAGAGCAGAGTTCAACCTCTAACATTTTCTTGTGTTTACCCCAAGAGATCCTTGAAAGCATGCATCTACATATCATGCATTTCATTTTGACAAACTTTCCTTTTTCAGGTTTCCTTACTCTCCTGCTGTTTATTTCAGCAAGAGATGGCTCTAGAACGGTCTGTCAAAGACATCCAAGACCAGACTGCTCAGCCACAGGAGATGTTCCTGAATTTGTCTCTGGGGCAAGAAGAGATGAAAGCTCTCCTCACCAAAGGCCTGGGGAATTCCAACAATGCCAGGAGTGATCAGATTGCGGAGCTGCAGTTTGATCTGACAACACTGAGGACTCAAATGATGGGACAGTTGGTGGGCCAGATGGCTCTCATCCAAGACCTATCCCAAAGACAAGAGGAACTCAGAGTTCTTGTCCGCCAACTGCTTCCAAACAACCAACTGGGGCAAACATCTGAGGTCGAAGAGCAGGTCACCGCTCAGCCTCCATCCACTCAAGAAGACAAGGGGAAAGCTCCTTTGCTAGCTTCAGGGTCACAAACCCATCAACAGCCTCGCCAGCATCAACGGGGCAATCGGCGTAAACAAGAAAAGTCGGGAAGACAGTTCACGGAGACTGAAATACCATCATTCTTCATACTGAAGCGCCTGTTGGAGGTCAACTTGCTCACCGTAAAGGACCCTCCTCAGAAGCTCAATATCTCCTCTCCTCACTTTAATCCCGACGCATTCTGTGTTTACCACTCCTGCAGCCCGGGACACAGTACCAACGACTGTTGGGCCTTGAAGAACAAGATTCAAGATCTGATCGACATTGGGGTGCTGGAATTCATGCCAGACGGCGAGATGAAAATCTTCCGTTAAAGGGTTCTCCGCTTGAAGTGACAAAGCTCGAATTGAAAGACTTTTGCTTCTTTTTGAATTTTCAAAGTTGTAATTTCTTTTGCTGTCAAACAATTATCTGTTGATGTTAAACTCTGTTTTCATTAATGCATTGCATATGTTTGTCTTGAATTCATCCATTCGTTTCACTACTCTTATGCTTTTCTTTATGATATTTGACTCTTGATAAAAAGCTGCAAGCCTTTAGAGGGAGGATGACGAAACAATACCGTGATCTTATACAGTATGCTTTTGAACAGACCTTGCTGATGATGTACAGGCATTTCTTTCAATTCCCAAACACTGGAGTTATAAGGAAGTTAATCCCTAGTCAACCCCTTCGAGCCAAAGAAGTAGGAGTTTTCTGTTCTGATACGATCAAAACCTTTGATATAAACCTGGGGCAGGGTAGTATCTCAGTTAATTCAAAAAGAAAATGTGCATTGAAGTCGCAAACTCTCGGTTCGTAACACAACGAACGACATCAAAAGAGAAAGCATTCCTTTGGAATCAAAAGACAAGGGTGGTTCCCTATCATATAGACAGTCAATCTCTCAAAAGAGAAAAGCCCACCAAGCCAAAACCTATAAAGGAGGCTTAAGAAAGTTGGGGCATCCCGCTGACAGTAATCCCGAAAACGGTAACAGTCAGGCAAAAGTTAGGGATAACAAATCAAAATCAAAATAGTGAGGTCATTACAAAACCCTCAACAACATGAAAAGTGTTGAAAAAGAAAAAAAGGAGATGATGACTGTCTCCCAAAATTCAAATTGGTGAACCATCGCCCAAAAGTCGTTCCGAACTCAAAACGGAGTGCGACGCACAGTTAACTGAGCTTAGGTTGAAGAACATCACGAAGAGCGGGTGGGTACAAATATACTTTGAGCCTTTATCCTTTGTTTCTTAAACCGTGAACCAGGCCACGTTACAACCCTCCAAAAGTCCTAATTAAAGCATGGGTTAGTTCGAAAGCATACTGTTACAAAAGGTATCCTGACTCCTGTAGGGCTTTGCTCTAAATCTTGTGTTAACTTGTCTTGTGAAAAGTTTTCTGCTAAAAACGCATTTTTCAAAACGAAAAAAAAAAACTTCGAGACAAACATAAACTTTGCATTATTCGAATATCACTTTCTGCATTTGACCCCTTTTGTTTGACAGCGAGGAAGTTCATACAGCGAATGTTCGGAGGAATGAAAACTCTCTCAGTAAGTCAAAATCACTTCAAGAGGATAACACTTCCATCAAATCTCCTTATCAACAAGGGGCATGATCTGTCAAAATCCAATTAACCTGGGGCAGTCCAGTCATGGTCCAACAGATCTTTCAAAGTACAGTTAACCTCGGGCAGTCCAGTCAAGATTTCAAGAAATCTCTCAATATGCAGAGTAATCTGATTTAAGACTCCTTCTTCACCACTTGGGGCATTCGAATGTCAAAAGTGTTCAACAAATCAACTACATCATTTCCAGACTCGATTCCTGTATCTAGCCAGGGCACGTCTGAAGAGTTCGAAGATTCGATTCCTGTATCCAGCCAGGGCATATCTGTTGACCACATTTCCAGACTCGATTCCTGTATCTAGCCAGGGCACGTCTGAAGAGTTCGAAGATTCGATTCCTGTATCCAGCCAGGGCATATCTGTTGACTACATTTCCGGACTCGATTCCTGTATCTAGCCAGGGCATGTCTGAAGAGTTTGAAGATTCGATTCCTGTATCCAGCCAGGGCATATCTATCAACTATCACCTTTCCAGATTCGATTCCTGTATCCAGCCAGGGCATGTCTGAAGAATTCCAGATCAACACCTGTAACAACCCAGGAAACATCTGTGAACGACCGATTGTAGATCAACACCTGTAATAAGCCAGGAATTTATCTACATCACCACTTGGGGCATTCGAATGTCAAAAGTGTTCAAAACCGATGCAGTTTTACACAAGCTCATCATCAGGGAGCCCTACACCGGTTCCTCTTCAAGACATCTGAAACAAGTTTACGGATTCTTCCCAACAACGGATGTCAATCTACCGATTTGTTCAGACTCTTCATAATTTCTGAAAATAGTTTACGGATTCTTCCCAACAACGGAAGTCAATCTACCAACTTGTTCAGACTCTTCTCAACCTTTGAAATTAGTTTACGGACGCTTCCCAACAACGGATGCGGCTCTATTGCTGATTCAACTTTAAGATTTCTGAAAATAGTTCACGGGTTCTCCAAGTAAACGGATGTTAACCTATCACTTGTTCAGATTCTTCTCAAGACTTCTGAAAACAGTGTATGGATTCGTCCCAAGTAACGGATGTTAATCTATCAGCTTGTTCAGATGCAACCTTTGAAATTAGTTTACGGACGCTTCCCAACAACGGATGCGGCTCTATTGCTGATTCAACTTTAAGATTTCTGAAAATAGTTCACGGGTTCTCCAAGTAAACGGATGTTAACCTATCACTTGTTCAGATTCTTCTCAAGACTTCTGAAAACAGTGTATGGATTCGTCCCAAGTAACGGATGTTAATCTATCAGCTTGTTCAGATGCAACCTTTGAAATTAGTTTACAGACGCTTCCCAACAACGGACGCGGCTCTATTGCTGATTCAACTTCAAGGTTTCTGAAAATAGTTCACGGGTTCTCCAAGTAAACGGAGGTTAACCTATCGCTTGTTCAGATTCTTCTCAAGCTAACCACCACGGAAGGTCGCGCTCGCCAAAATTCTCCCTATCCCCAGCGGAGTTCATCAAAATCCCCAGCCAAAGAATCCTCCAGAGATTCATTCTCCCTCAGAGTTTAAGCCTCAGTATCCCCAGCAGATCAAAAGCTTCAAATGGACAACCCCCAGCGGAGTCAGACTTTCAAGCCTTCTCCCCAGAGTCTTTAGGAAGAAAAATCTTGAGTTCCCCAGTGAAATCTCCAGAGATACTTCTCTCCAAGCTGAAGATTCTCAATCTGGCCTCCCCAGCTTTAAGTCCACTAGTTTGGTACTCCCCAGTAGAAGACTTCAGGAATTCCCCAGAAGATTGGTATACAACCCAAGCTCCAGGTTCCCCAGTAACGACCCAGGACTTATCTTCCCCGGCAGCAGTCAGGATACTTCTATCTTCCGCTATCCCGGATTTATCTATCCTGTGCAAGACAGCTCTCCAGCTTACATGCGCATCCATTTACATTCATAACACAAAATATACATTGTATCATGCATCATAGCATTGCATACAACTAACTCTTTGCCTTTTCAGGTAAGATCAGTCGACAGACTAAAATCATTCAAATCTCAAGATTTCTGAAAACAGTTCACGGGTTCTCCAAGTAAACGGATGTTAACCTATCACTTGTTCAGATTCTTCTCAAGACTTCTGAAAACAGTTCATGGATTCTTCCCAAGTAACGGATGTTAATCCATCAACTTGTTCAGACGCAATTTCTTAAAGACAGTTTACGGAAGCTTCCCAACAACGGATGCTGCTCTATTGCTGATTCAATCTCAAGATTTCTGAAAACAGTTCACGGGTTCTCCAAGTAAACGGATGTTAACCTATCACTTGTTCAGATTCTTCTCAAGACTTCTGAAAACAGTTCATGGATTCTTCCCAAGTAACGGATGTTAATCCATCAACTTGTTCAGATGCAATTTCTTAAAGACAGTTTACGGAAGCTTCCCAACAACGGATGCTGCTCTATTGCTGATTCAATCTCAAGATTTCTGAAAACAGTTCACGGGTTCTCCAAGTAAACGGATGTTAACCTATCACTTGTTCAGATTCTTCTCAAGACTTCTGAAAACAGTTCATGGATTCTTCCCAAGTAACGGATGTTAATCCATCAACTTGTTCAGATGCAATTTCTTAAAGACAGTTTACGGAAGCTTCCCAACAACGGATGTTGCTCTATTGCTGATTCAATCTCAAGATTTCTGAAAACAGTTCACGGGTTCTCCAAGTAAACGGATGTTAACCTATCACTTGTTCAGATTCTTCTCAAGACTTCTGAAAACAGTTCATGGATTTTTCCCAAGTAACGGATGTTAATCCATCAACTTGTTCAGATGCAATTTTTTAAAGACAGCTTACGGAAGCTTCCCAACAACGGATGCTGCTCCATTGCTGATTCAATCTCAAGATTTCTGAAAACAGTTCACGGGTTCTCCAAGTAAACGGATGTTAACCTATCACTTGTTCAGATTCTTCTCAAGACTTCTGAAAACAGTTCATGGATTCTTCCCAAGTAACGGATGTTAATCCATCAACTTGTTCAGATGCAATTTCTTAAAGACAGTTTACGGAAGCTTCCCAACAACGGATGCTGCTCTATTGCTGATTCAATCTCAAGATTTCTGAAAACAGTTCACGGGTTCTCCAAGTAAACGGATGTTAACCTATCACTTGTTCAGATTCTTCTCAAGACTTCTGAAAACAGTTCATGGATTCTTCCCAAGTAACGGATGTTAATCCATCAACTTGTTCAGATGCAATTTCTTAAAGACAGTTTACGGAAGCTTCCCAACAACGGATGCTGCTCTATTGCTGATTCAATCTCAAGATTTCTGAAAACAGTTCACGGGTTCTCCAAGTAAACGGATGTTAACCTATCACTTGTTCAGATTCTTCTCAAGACTTCTGAAAACAGTTCATGGATTCTTCCCAAGTAACGGATGTTAATCCATCAACTTGTTCAGATGCAATTTCTTAAAGACAGTTTACGGAAGCTTCCCAACAACGGATGTTGCTCTATTGCTGATTCAATCTCAAGATTTCTGAAAACAGTTCACGGGTTCTCCAAGTAAACGGATGTTAACCTATCACTTGTTCAGATTCTTCTCAAGACTTCTGAAAACAGTTCATGGATTTTTCCCAAGTAACGGATGTTAATCCATCAACTTGTTCAGATGCAATTTTTTAAAGACAGCTTACGGAAGCTTCCCAACAACGGATGCTGCTCCATTGCTGATTCAATCTCAAGATTTCTGAAAACAGTTCACGGGTTCTCCAAGTAAACGGATGTTAACCTATCACTTGTTCAGATTCTTCTCAAGACTTCTGAAAACAGTTCATGGATTCTTCCCAAGTAACGGATGTTAATCCATCAACTTGTTCAGATGCAATTTCTTAAAGACAGTTTACGGAAGCTTCCCAACAACGGATGCTGCTCTATTGCTGATTCAATCTCAAGATTTCTGAAAACAGTTCACGGGTTCTCCAAGTAAACGGATGTTAACCTATCACTTGTTCAGATTCTTCTCAAGACTTCTGAAAACAGTTCATGGATTCTTCCCAAGTAACGGATGTTAATCCATCAACTTGTTCAGATGCAATTTCTTAAAGACAGTTTACGGAAGCTTCCCAACAACGGATGCTGCTCTATTGCTGATTCAATCTCAAGATTTCTGAAAACAGTTCACGGGTTCTCCAAGTAAACGGATGTTAACCTATCACTTGTTCAGATTCTTCTCAAGACTTCTGAAAACAGTTCATGGATTCTTCCCAAGTAACGGATGTTAATCCATCAACTTGTTCAGATGCAATTTCTTAAAGACAGTTTACGGAAGCTTCCCAACAACGGATGTTGCTCTATTGCTGATTCAATCTCAAGATTTCTGAAAACAGTTCACGGGTTCTCCAAGTAAACGGATGTTAACCTATCACTTGTTCAGATTCTTCTCAAGACTTCTGAAAACAGTTCATGGATTTTTCCCAAGTAACGGATGTTAATCCATCAACTTGTTCAGATGCAATTTTTTAAAGACAGCTTACGGAAGCTTCCCAACAACGGATGCTGCTCCATTGCTGATTCAATCTCAAGATTTCTGAAAACAGTTCACGGGTTCTCCAAGTAAACGGATGTTAACCTATCACTTGTTCAGCTTCTTCTCAAGACTTCTGAAAACAGTTCATGGATTCTTCCCAAGTAACGGATGTTAATCCATCAACTTGTTCAGATGCAATTTCTTAAAGACAGTTTACGGAAGCTTCCCAACAACGGATGTTGCTCTATTGCTGATTCAATCTCAAGATTTCTGAAAACAGTTCACGGTTTCTCCAAGTAAACGGATGTTAACCTGTCACTTGTTCAGTTTCTTCTTCCAGACTTCTGAAAACGGTTCATGGATTCTTCCCAAGTAACGGATGTTAATCTATCAACTTGTTTAGATGCGACTTCCTGAAAACAGCTTGCAGGTTCCTCCCAACAACGGAAGTCAACCTATTGCTTATTCAGACCCCCAATTCAGAAATGGTCCAAAGCTTGGACACTTTCCTAATGTTCCCTTCCAGATGGCATCTTTAAGCCCATCCCCGGCAAGTTTCTGTCACTCTCCTAGATGGCATCGTTAAGCCCATCTCCAAATGGCATCTCTAAGCCCATTCCCGCATCCAGTGCTTTGATGAGTGCAAATTTCCGGGCACTCTAGTGTCCAATCTCCTTTTACCCTCGAGTCGCGAAAGGCAAACTTGCCAATCTAACTCTTCAGGTCCAAGAAGATTGAACAGGGGCAACTGTTGTACCCCAAAATTTGCCCTCCCTTTCTTCAGGAAACCATCTTAGATTTTTCAAAGTCCCCCGAAACAAATCCAAGTCCTGGGTTATCCTTTTGCCCAAGCAAGCCACTTACAAGAGCAAGATGGTCTCACAAACTCCGGAAACAACGCTTTCATCTTGAGGAAAATCAAATTCTAAGTGCTTCTTTAAAATAAGTGTTTTTAGAAAAATCAGCGCTCCAGAACTTCTGGACCCATTCCAGATGAAGACGGTCAGAAGCTGCAAGCTTGGCTCAGCGTGGTCAGAAGTTGGCTCTTCAGCAGCTACATCAGTTCAATCAGAAGTTGTAAACGTGGTTCAGAGTGTAAGCCTCAAACAGAACATGCCCCTTCAGCAGTTACACAAGCTCAGTCAGAACTTGCTAAAGGAATACAAGAGAAACAGGAAAGTATGAAGAATCCTTCAGAACAGGTTGAAATCAGAAGATGAAAGGTCAGAAGGATAGGTGTCACATTGATACAGAATCTCTAAGTCCAGATTGTCCAGAAGTAGATCCAAGGAACACACCAGAAAACCAGGAGAATCTCCAGAGTTTGCTAAGACAACAGGTAGCCAAGGCCAGAGCATGGTTTACGCTGCTGATTCAACGCTGATTTCCATTACCAGAATGTTGGTATTGACAGGTCTTGTCACCATTTAATGCCCATTAATGCTTCCAACCACTCCTGAGCATTCACGTGTGGCTTGGAAAATGCTTTTGCACAGATTCTGGCATGGGTCTTCACGCCACCGCCCATTTCAGAGGTCACTTCCCCCAATCTACGCCTGCTGCTGCTACCTAGGCTGAAAGATAGCTGTATCACAACTTCCCAGGAATTTCTGTCAAAGAACAAATTCAAACTCTGTTGGCGCCTTAAATGTTCAAGACATCCACAAGAACTTTACCTATAAATAGAGAGCTTTCACCACTGCAAAAGAGGTTCAAGAAAAGAAACAGAAAAACTGCTAAGAGAGAAACGAAACTCCTAGCAACATAACATTCTGAAACTCTGCCAAAATCTCCAGCTTTGTTTCATAACTTTAAGTTTCTTACCTTCAACTTCATCAAACATCCAGCTCTTTTCTGTAAACCAAAAACGTTCTTTCCAAACTTCTGACCCTATACACGTATACACCTTCACTTCCCCTTTTCCAAATCTGTCCAGAATACCACCAGAACCAAAAGCTAACTTTCACCCACCATTTTCCAGACAGTCAGGTAAGCACCTGCTGACCCTCACCACACTGTTAAGCATCATCAGCTGTGCATATTTAAGTAACACAATGTAAATATTCATGTTATTGCTGTTTGTGTTCTGAGGATTCTCGTACCTCAGAACGTTCTGAGCCAGTATAGGACTTGCCTGTGACCTTGGTGATTCTGACCTCTGAAACAATTTTGCTATTTTGCTGGATCTGTTCCAAATATGTTTCCTGTTTTGTGGAGTAACAACAGGATTGCAGATGTTCTGATTAGTATAGGAAAAAGCCAAGTGCTGACTTTGACGTTAGCACATCTGAAGCCTGTTTTGCTGTCAATGACATCAGAACCTCTGAGAGTTATTGCCTTTTCAGCAGAATCAGAACTTTTGGTTTCTCCACTAACAAACTTCTGTCTTGCAGCGCAGGGAAATCAGAACTTCTGATTTCCCCACTAACAAGGTTCTGTTTTGCAGGTTCTAGAGTCAGAAGTTCTGACTCATCCAGTTTCACCAACAGGTTGATCATCTGACAGCGGATCTGGGTCAGAACTTCTGATGGCCTCCCAACAGCGCGCGGGATCCCTCTCTCTCTCTCTATATATCTTGTTTTTCGCTATTTTCTTTTTTGTCTATTTTTCTCGTTGAACCCCCCATGTACAAATGTGTATCCCCCTCCCCTAATTGTTGTAATAGCGTAGGATTTTATATTTCCGCTTCTTATTTGCTAGTAATTAGGGCGTGTATGACAAGATAAAATCAATGAAATAGAAAAACCTAATTCAAAGAAAAACTCTTGTATGCAATAAAACAAACTTGCACACTAACACCCCTAGGGTACTCCGCTTTGTTGCCTTCAAATAAAAGGGCCATATTGCATGTTGAATTTCTTTGGGTAAAACAAACAATCAAAATGATCATAGTCCCTCAAAAATGTTGCCTAAATGAATGATCAAGTCCCTTTTAAAAAATTGCCCAAAGACATTTAACGTCGTTGCAATTATGGTCCAAACGATGACCCGCGCTCGTCCCTTTCATCTCCTAATACAAGATTGTCCACCAAATGCAATGGTGGAACAAAATTGTCAAAAGATTTAAAACATAACAAGAATCTTTGAGAAAACTTTAGGGTAGATAACTCTTAAGTACTTGTCAATTTGCAAAGAAAACACTTGCCTATTTTCAAAACCCACTTCACAAACACTTTCAAAATCAACTTTTCAAACCCTTGAAACATCTTTTTTAAAAGATAAAACACCTTTTGTAAAACATTCGAGTAAAGAATTGTTACAAGGGTGGCCTACACAAGGCATCTTTTTCAAAACCCTTTTCAAAACCACACACAAAGCACCATTTCAAACAATTGAAAACCAAGGCAAGTTGATCTAAGCAAGTACCTAAGAGCCCATGGATAACCATGGATAGAAGGGGTGCTAATACCTTCCACTTCTATAATCTACTCCCCGAACCCAAGAAAAATCTCAAAGGTTTTTGCTGTGCTTTTTAAACCTTTCCTTAGGATAAAATAAAAAGTCGGTGGCGACTCTTGCTCAACCGAAACATTTGCGAACACGAACGCAAAACACTAGTCAGTTCTCCCACCGTATCACAGTGATGTTAACCAAAATTCTTTAAGTTTGACTGTATGTGGGTCACAGATGACTTTTGACCTAACACGGTTGATTTTCAAGCATCTGACCAGTTGACTGAGCAAACTTGTAGTGCAAGGCATGAAACTTGGCATGTATGATCTTAAAGACATATTAGGGCAATGGAAATCATTTAGAACCCTTGGAACCCAAACATATTGATGAAAATGGAAACCCTAGTTTAAGGCTCATAGTCTTAGGAGGAGGATTTGTCTGGTCAATCCTTAGTCAACTTGAGCAATTGAGGACCTCTAGGAGTATGTTTTATGTAAAATGAGAGGGCAAATTTTGGGGTACAACACCCATATTCGCGGGACATGACTAATTTTTGAGGAAACAAGTGAGATTACCCTAGAGGTTCATGTGTGTGAATAGTGTGTTTGATTGCATGCATTTTGTCTTTGAATTTAGGGTTGTCTACTTGTTGATTTTATCTTTCCATACACAAACTAATTACTAGCATTTTTTAAATAAATGTCCTACGCTATTACATATTTTGGAGATGGGGTGTACAAATTTACAAATGGGGATTTGCAATAAATTAAATCCTAATTATCTATTACAACCATATTTAATTTGTACAACAATTGAAAGGAATAAAATGTACAAGGAAAAATGGAACAAGGAAAAGATTTGTTTTGTTTTTGTTAAGGAAATTTAATTAAGTTAAAGAAAAGAAAATAGGAAAATGTTTTTTGGTCTTTTTCATTGTAAGAAGTTAAATAAAATAAACTAAATAACTTAAATATATTTTTGGTGTTTTGTGTAGAAAATAGTTTTTTTTTGTGTTTAAAACAATTTTTGTGTAGAAAATAGTTTTATGTTTGGAAACAGTTTTTGTGTAAAAAACTATTTTGTGTTTGAAAACAGTTTTGTGTAGAAAATTGTTTTGTGTTTGGGCCCAGGGTCTATTTGTTAGTAAACAGGGGGGTTCAGAAACTGGAAATGCCAAGGCCCAGCCAATAGAGGCCCAGGCGTGCTTCCTACAAACAAGGCAAAGTGAAAAAATATGGAAAATGAACAAAAGGTCTCGTTGGGGCTTGAACCCAAGACCTTCTACAGAAATGCCTTTCGTGCGTGTTATTTGTACAACTGGGATGGTCTATTTCATTCGTTCATAAGGTAGCTTCGATTGGGTACAAACTGAACTCGTTTCTGGATGTTTGAAACGCCCAACTTCTTCCTTTGAGCGCAGGGATGCAAGACTCCAATGTTGAGATTCAAAAGGCTTCACTCCTCCGCCAATCGAAAGATACAAAAAAACTGCCTAAGATCTTCAAAATGAATCTAACTATGTAACTTTTAAAAGTTACAGATCAGAGGTTAGCACAAATTTGTTTGGTGCCAAAATCAAAGTCTCACTAGTCAGAGTTGAAGTTCTCAATCCATGAGCAATGATAATCGAAAGTTAGAGCATGGTCATCTTCCTAGATATGATATCTACATCTTTTCTTTTATTTGTATGTACAAATGATGTTTGAATGAAGAGTTTTAAGTTTTAGAAAACTTACCTCTTGAGGTGCCAATTGAAAGAGCTTTTGTATGACTTCCAGGAATGATTCGATGATGGGTTAAGCCTGCAGGGACCTTCCTGAAGCTATTCCAGTTGTTACTTTGCTTTGAAAATCACTTGAATCGAAGGTTGGTATATGGTATTTGGAAGTGAACCAAAGGTTGGTATATGGAAGTTAGGAGTGAATCAAAAGGCTGATATATGGAGTTAGGGGGTGAATCGAAATACTCACTAACATATGAAGGGATTTGTGATTTTTGAAAGTTTGAGAGTTTGAGAATGTGTGAGAGTGTTTGAAGATTTTTTTTCACACAACCAAAGTCTATTCATCTACTCAAAATCCCCCCTTAGATGTTTGTGGAACATCTTATTTATAGAAGAGTTTGGCTGAGATTTGGGGGGGGGGGGGGAACAAATGAGATTTGAACAAATTGGATATGTTGTCTTCATAGCCTTTGAGGTGCAGCTCTTTGTAAGCCAATTTGGTGCAAAAATGGGAGCAGCATAGTAGGACTGCTTTGCAGCAGTTTTGGAGTGTTGTGGCAGCTTGGTCCAAGATTGTTTCATAGCAGTATTGTAGACTTGGACTTGGCAGCACATAGGCATTTATCCTGCAGCCTTCGACCAGACTCATCAAAAGACAAAACATCAATTGTATTCTTCGAATGGACCAAATATGTATCCTTCGAACTCAACAAATTCATGTTCTTTGGATGGACCACGTGCTCTTCAAATCCAACAAATTCATGTTCTTTGGATGGGCCATCAAATATGTGTCTTTCAAATCCACCAACTTCATATTCTTCAAATGGGCCTTTTGCATGTTCTTCGAATGCTCCAGTTGTGTGTCATAGTGTAGAAATTATGTGTGTTGAAGGATTTAAAGGTGGAATTAAAGCATGAGGGGAGTCATTTCCTTGTTCATGATAGCATGAGGGGAGCCATTACCTTGTGCATGCTTGCATGCAGGAAGCCATTGCTTTGTGAATCGAAGCCAGCATGCAGGAGACCGCTGCTTTGTGAATCGAAGTAAGCATGTAGGAGGTCACTGCCTTCTGAATTGAAGCAAACATGTAGGAGGACATTTCCTTCTGAATCGAATCATACCTATAGGAGGCCATTTCCTTCTAAATCGAATCAGGCCTATAGGAGGCCATTGCTTTGAATCGAAGCAAGCCTGCAGGAGGTCACTGCCTTCTGAATCGAAGAAAACCCTGTAGGAGGCCATTGCCTTATGAATCGAAGCATGCATGTAGGAGGCCATTACTTTGAAACGAAGCAAACCTGCAGGAGGTCACTGCCTTCTGAATCAAAGCAAACCTATAGGAGGCCATTGCCTTCTGAATCGAAGCATGCTTGTAGGAGGCCATTCCTTTGAATCGAAGCAAGCAATGAAGGAAAATGTTGCTTAATCGAAGCTTATGAAACCAAAGCTAATTTGCTCTTCTTCAATTTTATGCTTGAGAAACCAATATGATCCATCGAAACTACATGGGGCATTAAAAGTCCAATTGTACTTGTGCAAATTCAAACTCTAATTTTGAGTCATCAGTGTTGAGGAAGTATCTTGAGCTGATCAAACCTTGTGCAGTCTTGACCCAATAGAAATCTTATGAGGAAACTCTTGAGAAATGAGAGGGGAAATTTTGGGGTACAACAGCTGCCCCTGTTCAATCTTCTTGAACTTGAAGAGTGATATTGGCAGATCTGCCTTTCGCGACTTGAAGGTGAAAGATGATTGAACACTAAATTGCCCAGAAATTTGCATTTGATGATGTGTTGAATTGGGAATGGGCTTATAGATGCCATTTGGAGAGATGATGGAGAGTTTTCGGAGATGGGCTTACAGATGCCATCCATGGTGACAGAAAAGGTCTTTATTTTGCCTGTTTTTAACTGGAAGAAATAAATCTAACCAGAAGAGGTCTTTGATTCGCCTGTCTTTAACAGGAAGAAATAAATCTAACTGAAAGAGATCTTGATTGATCTTTCCTGCAAGGAAGAGGGTTAGTTGCATGCAGAAGTGTGCATGGCGTGATGATGTTCTCAAAATAAATGAGATTATGTTGTATGTGTATGTTATATGATGTATGAATGTGAAATGTGATTGAAGTGTATCTTTGTCTGGGAAAATAAATCCTTGAAAAATGCTGGTGAGCCTTGGGAAATGAAATCCCAGACTGCTGTTGGGGATGAAGAGTATGCTCCTCTTCAGACCTTGTTTTAGGATGTTTCTGCTGGGGATTCCTATTCTGTTGTTTGAGGAGAACTCCGTTGGGGAATGTTGACTTGTTTGAGAAGGCTCTGCGGAGAGTGTTGATCTCTGCTTGCGTTAAAGAGTTCATGAGTTTTAGTTGTCCATCGTTCTACTGGGGAGTTATCTCTTGAAAGTTAGTTGTTATCTGGTCGGATTCCAGGCTTCACAACAACTTACTAGGGATAAAGAAGTTAAATGTTATCTGGTCAGATTCCAGGCTTTGCAGCAACTTGCTAGAACAGTGGCAAACTTTACTAGGGAAGAGGAGTTTTATTTAGTGATTTGTAAAAATCAAACTGTTATCTGGTCGGGTCCAAGTTTCAGCAATTGAAGAAGTTAAACTATTATCTGGTCGGGTCCAGGTTTTAGTAACTTAAAAAATGAGATTAATTGTTATCCGGTCGGGTTCAGGTTTCAGAAACTCAAATTGTTATCTGGTCAGGTCTAAGTTTTAGCAATTGAAGAAATTAAACTATTATTTGGTCGGGTCCAGGCTTTAGTAACTTAAAATTGAGATTAACTGTTATCCGGTCGGGTTCAGGTTTCAGAAACTCAAACTGTTATCTGGTCGGGTTCAGGTTTCAATAATTGAAGAAGTTAAACTAATTGGTTGGGTCCAAGTTTTAGTAACTTAAAATTGAGATTAACTATTATCCGATCGGGTCCAGGTTTCAGAAACTCAAATTTTTATTTGGTCGGGTCCAGGTTTCAGCAATTGAAGAAGTTAAACTATTATCTGGTCGGGTCCAGGCTTTAGTAACTGGGAATTATGGTTTACTGTTATCTGGTCAGATCCACTCTTCACAGTAAGTTGAGAGTAGGATGAAGTTGAACTAGTATCTGGTTGGGTCCAGGCTTCGTAGTAACTTGCTTGAAAGGATGAAGTTGACTATTATCTGGTCGGGTTTCAGGCTTTACCGTAACTTTCGGAGATAGCAATGACTATGTTGACAACTTCACTGGGGATTAGGGGTTGTGATCCCTTGATTTGTAATAGTCAGAGAGGCAAACTTAAGCTGGGGAATTTTTCCGTTTTTTCGAGGAAATAAAACCTGTTGAAAAGGATATTGGATGAACTACTGGAAAGGATATTCTTCTTAAGAAGAATTCCACAAGGATTCTTCTTGAAACCAACTCAGCTAGGAAGAGGGTTTTCCGTAGATTGAAACTCTGGTTGGGGATTGCCTGAATCTAAATTTATGGGGATAATGTTATTGAGATAACTCTGTGGGGATATCTCAGATACATTTAGGGAGATCCTCGTCACTGTTTTGAAGCATACAAAAATTTAATCATGTTCATATGCATATGTTCATTCAATTTTAGTCATTGGACACCTTTGCACTCAAAACAGAAAACGACAAAAAGTTTGTACTTAAAAGTATATTTGTATTGATATTTTGCCCATGAATAGGTGTTTTTGTACAGAGAGATAGAGATCCTAGTAAGAGGAAATCGTCAAAAGAAATGAAAAGTGTACAGAGCGAAAACAAAAATAATAGCCATATAGAAGTGATCTCATTGTCCCAACTCTGCAATGCCTTTATGTCTTCGAGCAAACCCTTGCCGATGAACAAAGTTGAATGGATTGACTTTGGATGATTTGAACTTCAGATTTTGGTAATAAAGTTGGCTGTAGAAATCCCACGGGACATAGTCATACGCTTTAATCCTTAACTTTTGCCTGGACCGCCCTTTCGGGTTTTCAGCCCACCAGGATACCCATTTTTGCCCAATTCGCCCTTTCAGGTTTTCGACTTGCCGGGTGTACAATCTTTTGGATATATCCCTAATTTTTTCCCGAACCTTTTGGATCGTTGGGATGCCCTTATTTTGCCTAGGTATGTCAACCTAATGGGTCATTTTACGCGTAGTATTTTTTAACTATGTTCGCGTTTACGGGATGTGGGAAGTCTTCACCATCCATAGTAGTTAGCATCATGGCACCACCAGAGAAAATTTTCTTTACAATAAATGGTCCTTCGTAAGTGGGAGTCCATTTTCCCCTTGGATCTCCTTGTGGACGAATGAGTTTATTACCAAGTCGCCGGCTTGATACACTCGAGGCTTGATTTTTTATTGAATGCCTTGATCATGCGCTTTTGATACATCTGATTGTGGCAAACAGTGGCCAGCCGCTTTTCGTCAATCAAGTCCAGCTGATCCAACCTAGTCTGAACCCATTCATCTTCGCCTAGACCTGCTTCTTTCATTATCCTTGGAGAGGTAATTTGAACTTCTACAGACAAGACGGCTTCCATGCCACAGACTAAGGAGAAAGGAGTTGCCCTAGTTGACATAAGAGCTGAAGTACGATTGCCATGAAGAGAAAACGGTAAGATCTCATGCCAGTCTTTGTAGGTCACCACCATCTTTTTCACAATCTTCTTGATATTTTTATTGGCAACTTCCACTGCGCCATTTATTTTGGGTCCGTAAGGAGAAGAATTGTGATGCTTGATTTTGAACTAAGTACAGAGCTCCATAATCATAGCATTATTGATATTAGTTCCATTGTCGGTGATGATCCTTTCGGGGATACCGTAGCGGCAGATATGGTTAAGCTTGATAAACTTGGCTACGACGTTCTTCGTGACTGAGGAAGATGAAGCAGCTTCGACCCACTTGGTAAAATAATCAATGGCCACAAGGATAAAACGATGTCCATTGGAGGCAGTAGGTTTGATCTCTCCAATCATGTCAATGCCCCACATTGCAAATGTCCACGGAGTAGTCATGACATTTAGAGGAATAGGCGGTACATGGACCTTATCAGCATAGATTTGACACTTGTGGCAAGTCCTTGAGTGATGATGACAATCAGTTTCCATTGTGGACCAATAGTAACCAGCCCTCGGGATTTTCTTGGCCATAGTGTGTCCACTAGAGTGAGTCCCGAAGAGGCCATCATGCATGTCTTTCATAATTTTCTCTGCCTCCTTCTTGCCCACACATCGGAGTAGAGTAGAATAATGGTTGCGTTTGTATAGGATTTCGTTGCTTAAAAAGAATTTGGATGAGAATCTTCGCAAGAATTTCTTATCATTGAAAGAAGCTCCTTCAAGATATTCTTATGCCTCAAGATATTTCCTTACCTTGTGGTACCATGGATTCTCTCTGTCAGTGTCAAGCTCATAGCAGTGTGCAGGTTCGTCAAATATTTAAACTGTTATCATAGGAGCTTCGTTGTCCCATTTGACTTTGAACGTGGAAGACATTGTTGCTAAGGCATCATCCAATTGATTTTCTTCTCTAAGAAAATGTTCGAAGGTGATCTCCTCGAAGTATGGTATTAGGTTTAATACTAGCTCCTTGTAAGGAATAAGGTTAGGGTGCTTAATGTCCCATTCCCCTTTGACTTGATTGATCACTAGAGCAAAATCTCTGAATACATCCAAATGTTGGATCCTTAAATCGATAGCAGCCTTCAAACCTAAGATGCATGCCTCATATTCATCCATGTTATTCGCACAATCGAAGCAAAGTCTAGTAGTGAAAGGAGTGTGGCAACCTTCCGGAGAAATTATCACAACACCAATTCCATTACCCAGAGCGTTAGAAGCTCAGTCAAAAACCATAGTACATCGGGATCCTTGTTCAAGTCTGTCATGCGGTCCAGGTTTTTGCACATTCTGTCACTAACGTGATATTCTCATCTGGGAAGTAAAAGTTCATAGATTGATAGTCATCAACAGCCTGATGAGCCAAATGATCTGCCAATATACTTCCTTTGATGGCCTTTTGTGTTGTATATTGAATATCATATTCAGTCAAAATCATTTGCCATCTAAATATTTGTCCGGTGAGAGCGGGCTTCTCGAAGATGTACTTGATAGGGTCTATTTTAGGAATCAATAGAGTGGTGTGATTCAACATATACTGTCTTAGTCAGCGAGCATCCCATTCCATAGCGTAACAAGTTTTCTCGAGCAGTGAATATATGGTTTCACAGTCGGTAAAATTTTTGCTCAGGTAGTATATTACATGCTCTTTTCGACCAGACTCATCATGTTGGCCCAACACATACCCCATAAAAGTCTCTAGCACAGTCAAATACATGATCAATGATCTTTCTTCCATTGGAGGCATAAGGATTGGAGGTTCTTGCAAATATTCCTTGATTTTATTAAAGGCAGCTTGACAATCTTCATTCCATCTGACTACTTGATCTTTCTTCAAGAGTTTGAAGATTGGCTCACAAGTAGCAGTTAAGTGAGAGATGAAGCGAGCAATGTAATTAAGATGGCCTAAGAATCCTCTAACCTCTTTTTCAGAGCAGGGAGCTAGAATTTCTTGAATGGATCTTACCTTTGTAGGATCAACTTTGATTCTTTATTACTGACGACAAAACCTAGAAGCTTTCCAGACCGTACTCCGAATGTGCACTTATTAGGGTTCAGCCTCAACTTATACGTCTTCAGCCTCTTAAATAGCTTGTGTAGGGTGATTTATATGCTCTTCTTTGGTTTGCAATCTTGCAATCATATCATCCACATAGACTTCTATTTCATGATGAATCATATCATGGAATATAGCTATCATAGCTCTTTGATATGTTGCTCTGGCATTCTTCAATCTGAATGGCGTGACTTTGTAGTAAAAGGTGCCCTATTGTGTAACAAAAGTAGTCTTTTCCATGTCCTTAAGAGCCATTTTGATTTGGTTGTAGCCATAAAATCCATCCATGAAGGATAAGACTTTATGTTGAGCGGTGTTGTCAACCAAGACGTCAATATGTGGTAGAGGAAAATCATATTTGGGGCTTGCCCTATTCAGATGTCTATAATCTACACACATGTGAACCTTTCCATCTTTATTTGGCACGGGGAATAAGTTAGCAACCCATTGAGGATAAGATGTAACAGCCAGAAAACCTGCATCAAATTGTTTCATCACTTCAGCTTTTATTTTTTCAGACATGTCAGGCCGCATGCGACGAACCTTTTGCTTAACAGGGGGACAATCTTCCTTCGCTGGTAGACGATGAACCATAAATGTCAGTATCCAATCCTGGCATATCTTCATACGACCAAGCAAACACTTCAACATAGTCATGTAACATCTAGACCAATCTACTCTTGATACCATTTTCTAGGTTAGCGCCGATCTTGACTTCTTTCTTATCTGCCTCGGTACCTAAATTGATAATCTCGACTGGCTCTTCATGAGGTTGAATAGCTTTTTCCTCTTGCATTAGAAGTCTGGCTAGTTCCCCTGGTATTTCGTAATCTTCCTCGCCTTCATCTTCGGCTTGGTAAATTAGATGTTTGAAGCCATAACTGGCAATAGTAAAGTCGTTGGCAATGAGATCCGGAGTGGATGAATATCTGCAAGTATGTGTGTGTGTGTGTGCATGTAAGATACATGGCTATTGAAAAAATGTAATAAAGAGAAAGAAAGACAATGAACGCAAAATTTTGAAATGCAAAAAGGTCCAATGGTTTATATTAAATGATCATGTGATAAATAAATATGAACACATCCCTTAACAAATGGACCATAGTGCCCTGGGCGAGGCACCTGTCTTAAAAGTCATTATTTTGGAAATTAAGATTACAGACAGAAGTTCTTTGAATTAACATAAAATAGTAAACAGTAATTACTCCTCAATGAAGGAGATGGGAGTGAAATCCTTGTCATGCCAATTGTTGAGCTTTCCTTCGACAGTAGGATAGATCCAATCCTCAAAAATATTTTCATCATCATAGTCTTCCACAGCGTTCCCTTCATGATTCCCAATGCGGAGAGGTGGCTTTCCCACACGAGCGCGCCTGACTTCTTTATGAGCTTTTATGGTGAAGCCCAAACCAAATTTATCTGCCTTAAACGGAATATCGGGAAGTTGTCCCCAGATAGTACAGTTTCCATCTTCGACCGCGGCACGGGTATCTTTAAGCGAGACCATTCTTGGTATAACTTCACCGGCTTTTGATATGTTGAAGGAGATTTTGGTGGCAGCAGCCATAGGAGGAATAATCTCGAAGGCTTGGCACGGAGTCTCTATGAATTCGCCATCCATTTCCACATACTTGAAGGAACTAAGATGGCTCACCATAAATTCTTCTTCTCTGCTAACAGTAACGGTCCTCCCTTTGACTGGATACTTTAATTTTTGATGAAGGGTGGATGTTACTGCCCCTGCCCCAGGGATCCAGGGGCGTCCAAGCAAACAAGGATAGGCAGGGCGTATGTCCATTATATAAAAGGCAGAATTGAAGATTTGTGAGCCAACTTTAATTGGGAGATCCACCTCTCCATGAACCATTCTCTTAGACCCATCGAAAGCCCTTACGATAATACCGCTTGGCTTCAGTATCAGTCCTTCACAGTCTAGCCGGTCCAAAGCACGTTTGGGTAACACATTTAAAGATAAGACAGTATCAACTAAGACATGAGCCAGGGTGGTTCCCTTACACTCAATAGGGACATGTAAGGCTTTGTTATTTTTCTTTCCCATAGGAGTCAAATCAATGTCGAAGAACCCTAATCCGTTGTCAGCCATCAAACTTGCTACACAATTCTCGAACTGGCCGGTTGTGGTTTCTTGGGGCACGTGAGCTTTCTTCAAAAACTTAATTAGAGCCTGGGCATGAGCATATGAATAGAGTAACAATGATAGCATGGAGATCTTGGATGGGGTTTTCCCCAGTTTCTCAACTATTTTGAAGTCACTCTTCTTTATGATTTTTAGGATTTCTTCCATCTCTCAAGTGGAAGGCTCTTCAGCATCAGTATCTTTGGTAGGTGCCTCTATCCCAGCAGACTCGCCTTCTTTTTCTTTTCCCTTAGCATTGGCACTAGACTTGTCATTGGCTATGCAGACGGGAGTCTTTTTAGTAGTGGGTGGAGAGATATTAGGGGAAAAGATCCTCCCTGTTCTTGTCACTTTATTAGAACCTGCAATAGTAATGACATCGGCTTCATCTTTTTTGATCCAAGAATCTTGTTCTATCCCATGATAATAAACCTCGGCACCATAGTTCCATGGAACTACTTTATTAGAGGAGTAGGGTATAGGCCCATCGGCAGTGATTATTAAAGGAGAAATGGTTGGTTCATTTGAAATTCTAATAGGACCTTTTAAGGAGATCCTAAAAGGCTTGTTGGAAATTGTTATTATGGACATGTCTTCAACTTTGTTGGTCAAACTCTTGATGGTAGGAATCTTCTCAAATAGGATCTCACGGCTATTCATCAGGCGTTGTACACCTTCCTTCAGCTATTTGCACCCATTTATTTGTTGATTACAGCAAACAAAATCTTTATAACAACCAGGGAACACCCCGGCTCTCAGAAAATTAACCTTCACAGTAGTTAATGGGGTTGTTAAATCTTCAATGGAGGAAACAAAACTAGCAACATCAATTGCATTAATACTTTTTCCATGATTCGGCATTGGTGCGATTATCATATTTGGAGTAGCAGGAGGATCAAATTCAATTGTTTTGTTGTCTATCAGATCTTGAATCTTATTTTTCAGAGCCCAGCACTGATTACTTTCATGCCCAGAACTGTTGGAATGATACGTGCACTTGGCATTCAGATTATATTTAGGTGATGAAATGTCTGGATTGGATGGTGGATTACGCAGTGTCACTAAATTGGCCTTCAATAGATGTTGTAAGGCTTGGGACAGAGACATTCTTATTCTTGTGAATTGTCTTCGAGGAACTTCATATCGTTGATTGTTGGATGATTGTCTTTGTGCGGGTGGAGGATTGGAGATTAACACAGCATTAACAGAGGATCGAGAATCTTTCTTGGTACAAGCCCTCGCCCCATACACAGCATTTGTTTCCTTCTTTCCAGTGAAAGGATTCTTTACAATGTTGGATGCGGAAGCAGATATCATGGGAATCTTTCCGCTCTTAATGCCACTTTCAACTCTTTCACCAGTTAGGATCAACTCGGTGAAACCAGATGAAGAACTGCCAATCAATAGGTTGAAAAATGGGCCAGTTAATGTACCCATGAACTTGCCAATTAGTTCTCTATCAGTTAGTGGTGGTTGGACCCTACCGGCAAGATCCCTCCATTTTTATGCGTACTCCTTGAACCCTTCATTGGTATCCATTGTCATACTTTGAAGTTGGACTCTGGTTGGTTCCAGATCGGCGTTGTATTAATACTGATGATAAAAAGAAGTGGCTAGGTCTTCCCAGGTGTGTATGTGATAATCCTCCAATTGATAGAACCATTTTAGTTGAGTCCCAGCCAGACTCTCTTAGAAGAAATGAATCCAGAGCTTTTTGTCAGTAGTACGCGGCTGCATCTTGCGCACGTAAGACTTTAGATGAAGTTTCGGGAAAGAAACTCCGTCATACTTGGAAAAGACCAGTATTTTGAACTTATGGGGGATAACGACCCCAGGTACTAAACCCAACTCACTAAAATCCAAACCAGGTACGGCTTGAATTTCAACAGCTTTTAGCCTATCCTCCAACTGTTTGTATTTATCCTCGGTCAGAGGGTATTTCTCATCAAAGTAGTCTTCATATTCAGAAGCTTGATCATTTGCACCCCCGGCACGGGTGCTCCTTGCCTCTTTGTCTTGATTTTCGTCCTCCTCAGACGACTCTTCGACTATCTGTACCTGACGAGCCGGTCCTTTGAATCTCCTACCTGTGTTGATGAAGGCCTTCTTTTTAGTCTTCTTTTTGGTTGTTAGCAGTGTCATCATCTCTTGTTTTCCCTTGGCCAGGGTCAGCAAGGTTGCTTGGAACTGTGAATTTTGCGCTTGCAAGTCCTTCATTGTTTGTTCGATATCCATCTTATTGAAATAAATAGTAGAAAGATAAGGAAACATGTTGTGGAAAACCTGTTTATGTTATGATGCATGAAAGTGCATATGTAAGTGATTTCAAGGACTTAGGAGATTTAAATTTGTTTAGACAAAGGGAACAAACATGCATTAATAAGTTCAATATTGCGTTCAAACTCTACTCCTCATGGAGTTGTCTCGTGAGCTCCAGAACCCTATTCTCGCTTGCGTAGCACTGGGCTTCAAAGGTGTCTCGCTCTTCCTTTAGCTGAATTCAAGCTTGTGATATGGTGGCAGAACCGGACTGTTTTGAGAAAATGCTGGTTTGTGTTTTATATTTGTGTTTGCAAAATGTCGCGGTAAGCAAGAGTCACCACCGACTTTTATTTTATCCAACTGGAAAGGAAAAAAGCACAGAAAACTCCTTTTTCGAGATTTTGAGTACGGGGGTAGATTATAGAAAGGGAAGGTATTAGCACCCTTTCTATCTGTAGTTTTCTACGGGCTCTTAGGTACTTGCTCATCATTTTGAAAATTGCTTCCGTGTTTGTGTTTGAAAAGTTTTTTTGTTTTACTTCGTTTTAACACTTGTATCAGTCCTCAAGAGTGTTACGAAGTGTTTTTGAAAACTTTGTATGGAAAAGTGTAAGTGTGAAAAAAAAGTTTGTTCTTGAGCAAGTACCTACTAGCATCTACCTACTCGAAAAAAGAATGTTTTTGTTCTTGTTTCCTTTAGACAGCGCTATCCCACTATTAAAGAGTAGGTAGCACCTTCGTTGGAATTTTAAGGGTCAATTCGAAAGGGACGTACGATCATTAAAGCAATGTTAGGACGTCTTAGTAATAACCCTAATGTCTTAAGATCAGATTCGAGGCAACATTTCCGAGGCAACCTTTTCTGAGGCAACCTTTTCTGAGGCAACATTTTTGAACGGGACACTTGATCTTTTTTTAGAAAAGAGGGCAACCACTAAGACAGCCTATACTTAATGATCGTTTACCGAAGGCAACCGAAGTGAGAGTATACCCTAGGAGTGCGCATGTGCGAGTGATTTGATTTCAGTTATTATCTTTGCACATTAGGGTTTGCTAACCATTTTTAAATTAACATACAGTCTTGTCATGCAATCCTATTATCATACATCTAACAGTTAATATTTTGCAAAAATTAAAATGCGAGAAATAAAACTACGCTATTACAAGGCTTCGGGAAGGCGGATTAATTACATAGCCAAAAACCCGTAAAACGATAAATAAAAGAAAAATCCTAATTAAACTATTACATACCATGAGCAGTTACATTAATATCGCAAAAATAATAAATGCGCGCGATGAATTAAGAGCGAGAGAAATTAGGGTTTTGACCCCGTCTAAACCTAATTGAAAGAAAAATCATATTTTTATGGTTTTTGTGTTATTTTGAGAAAATAAGGTTTTTAATTGAACAAATAAAGAAAACCTAATGACTAATTAATTTTATTTAAGAAATTTTAATTAAATTAACTATTTTTTGCATTTTTATTATTTTGTGAAAAGAAATAAAAATTAAATCAAGAACAAACCTAATTTTCTAATTTGATTTTAAATTATTTACAAAAGGTTAGAATTACCCTAAAATTAAATTTAACTAATATTAAATTAAATTTGATAAAAATAAAAATAAAACCTAAATCTAAATTGGTGAAATTGATTTTATGATTTTTATGAAAAAAGGAATTAATTTGTGGTTAGAAAATAATTTAAATAAATTAAATAAAATAGAATGGGCCTGGTTTTGTAGCAAGAAGGGGGGTCTGAATGGCAAATCCTAAGCCCAATAGCGCCTAGCCCATTTGACTTTTCCAGATCCAATGCTGCTAGCTTGACTGATGTCCATGATAGACCTTCATTGGGAATCCTTGGATCTAGCATGTGGATGATCTGATTGGCTGGACATGGAGGACGCATGGTGGACTTATGGGGTGCCTATGTACCTGATCACATAATGCAAAATAACATGGAATAATATGGGGACATGGGAATCGAACCCATGCCCTTTGGCATTTTCACAACATACGCTGACCATCTGAGCTGGCTTGTTTTCTTGTATATGGAACAACAAACAAATGTTATTTGTAAAAACAAAAATAATAATATTACAAATGCACGAAATTTTGAATTGGCCAGTCCCAGGATGCCAAGCTACCCTTCTTCTTCCTCCCACCGTTGCTAAAAGTTTTACAACTTTTACCTACGGTCAAGGGGTGTAGGTATAACCCTGGGCTTCTCCAAAATCATGTACAAGCATGGTAAATACAAAGCAATGGTACCAATCAACTCGTGGCAACCTCACGAGCATCATGGTACCCTTATCCATGGCCAATTGTACCTGTAAAGAAAAACCCCAAAAACGAAGCAAGAACCCTAACTATGGCATCTTGTTGTATGGTTAACGAAAATGCAATTAAGTATTACCATCAGCTTGCAAATGGTTCAAGGATTAAGAATATGCAAATAAATTATGCTAAAAGTTCCAGAATTGGGATATTCGATTTCAAGAAAGTATGTAGATCGTGGGACACTTACAGTGCGTTTCAGGGTACAAGAATGCTTGCTAGTGATTGCAATGTAACCCGGAGATATCCAGCAAGCGATTGAGATAGCTGGGAAGGCTTGAGATGGCCTGAAAACTGGAAATTGATTCACCACATTTATTGAAATTTTTGCAAGTTTGCTTCTTGTTTCTCACGCCTCCAATCCCCTTGTTTATGGTCTGCACTTGTTCTATATGTACGCTTGAATGAATTAGGGTTGCAATTTGGTTTCAAATCTTCTCCAATAATGATCATTGATTCAAGATTTGATCCTTTGTGCAAATCTTTTCAATTTGATAAAATCCCATCTTTTTGTGTCCAAATGAAGCTTGCACGATTTTATTTCCTTTCCAGCTGTATAAGAGGCCTAAACATGCACAAAATCTCAAGCTTTGATTAGTTTTGCTATTTTCATGATTTTATTTTGATTTTATTTGATTTAATTGAAATAAATTCAAAATAAAATGACAAAAATAAAATAATGACAAATGGTAAGGATCATGGGTCGTGGATCATGTTACAAACTCAATGCAAGCATAAAAAGTTGGGCCCATTTGACAAAAATTGCAATTTTGGCCACATTTGAATTTTGACAATTTTGCAAAAAAGGTCAACTTTTCCAATGCATAAATCCTTCAATTTTGACCCTAGAGATGTGTTCTTGGACTTTTTAGAAAGCGTAAGATGTCCTCTAAGCAACCCTTTTGGTCTCATCTCAATTGAGTCTTCCATGTTCATGTATGAAGCTTTGACAAAAAAGGTGTTTTTGTTGACTTTCCAAAATGACCTATAATATCCAAATTTATATCTTCTTGTGAGTGCATATTTTGAACTTGGGAGCTGAAGATGAATTGTAGGGAATTACATCCTCTTAAAAATGAGCTTTGGATGGGTCATTTTTGATAAAGTATGAGAATGTTATGCTTGGTCACAGTTGAGTTGACTTTTCCTGCAAAACCCTAATTTAGCAACTTTTGGGTTTTGATGAATTGTGAGAAATCCTTGAGGAATCATGATCAACCCTTGATCAAATGATGAATAATACTTAAAAATGAGAATGTTGACCAAAAATCTTGAAGTTTGACTCTATGTAGGACATAGTTGACTTTTGCCCTAACACAGTCGATTTTCAGGCCTTTGAGCAATTGACTGAGCAAACTTCCTCTGCAAGGCTTGAAAATTGACATGGATGATATTGAGAACATATTAGGACAATGGTGAGAATTTGGGACCCTTTGGACTCAAACATCTTGATGCAAACTGAAACCCTAACTTGGGGTAAACGGCCTTAGGAGAGGGTTTGTCTGGTCAACCCTTGGACTTCCTTGAGCAATTTTAAGACCTCACTTGAAATGTATTGAGAAATATGGGAGGGAAAATTTTGGGGTACAACAGCTGCCCCTGTTCAATCTTCTTAAACCTGAGGATGTAGATTGGCTTGTCTGCCTTTCGTGATCTGAAGGTGGAAGATGATTGAACACTAGAGTGCCCAGAAATTTGCACTCGCATGAAGTGGTAATGGCCTCGCGATATCGGGAATGGGCTTATAGATTCCATTTGGAGGTTGATGTCGGAAGATGGGCTTAAAGATTCAATCAGAAGAAGTGTCGAATGCATAAGAGATTCCTTTGCGAGAGCCCGTATACCTATTGTCGAGGAGGACTACGCTGGTGAGTGCTAGTCTTTCTCTTGGTAAAAGTAGAATTTTAGGAGCTTCAGTCGTCCATTATTCTACTGGGGAACCACCTCTTGGTCGAAGAGGTGAAAATGAATTGCTATCTGGTCGTGCTCCAGGCTTTACAGTGATTTGTTAAGTAAAATAAGATCGACTGCTATTTGGTCGTGCTCCAGGCTTCACAGCGACTTACTGGGGGGATGAGATTAAACTTGCTATCTGGTCGTAATCCAGGCTTCGCAATTTCTCACTTCTTATCTGGTCGTACTCCAGGCTTCATAAGAAATCAAATTGTTATCCGGTCATACCCGGGCTTCAACTTGAATTTAAGGCTTTACTAATATCCGGTCGATTCGGGGCTTCTTAGTAATTGGCCGAGTAAACTGCTATTTGGTCGAATTCCAAGCTTTGCAATACCTTATACTGTTATATGGTCGTGTCCAGGCTTCAGTATCCTTTGCTTCTATCTGGTCGTGATCCAGGCTTTACGGTGTCTTATACCATTATCTGGTCGAGTCCAGGCTTCATGGTATCTCGTATTGCTATCTGGTCGATTTCCAGGCTTCACAATACCTTGTTGAGGGGTTAAGCTGTTTTTTGGTCGATTTCCGAGCTTCACAGCTTGTGTTTATGACATACCACTATCTGGTCGATTCCAGGCTTTATGGTGTCTTATACTGCTATCTGGTCGATTTCCAGGCTTCACAGTAACTTGCTGGGGATTCAACTATTTTACGGTCGATTTTTGGGCTTCATAGCTTTGAATTTGGGATATACCACTATCTGGTCGATTCCAGGCTTCATAGTACTTTGGAGAAATCAAGATATTATCCGATTAAATCCGGGCTTCATAACTTGAACTGGAACAGAAATCTTGACTAAACCAAAGAAAACTTGTGAGAATTTGATTGTATCTTTCCCTGAAAGGTAAAGAGTTAGTCGTATGTAATGTCATGATGTATGAAATGTATTGAGTAATGATGCTCTCAAAATAAATGAGATTGTGTTGTATGATGAATATGGGCATGCTACGATGTACGGATATGCAATGTTCTTATGATACTCTCCAACTGGGGAGAATAAATCCTGGACTGCTGTTGGAGAGTACAAGGAATTGGATTCTTCGTTCTCGCTGAGGATAACGACCGAAGATGATTAGTCGGTGACTTGCGTCCGTTCTGCTCGAGAACAAACCGCCGGGAGAGACTCTGCTGGAGAATAATTTGGCGAGAGAATGACTCTGTGGGGAGGAGAGATACTCCGTTTGGACGATCCTGATTTGGAGAAACGACTCCGTTGGGAATGAATTACCATTGCTGGTGATAATGAACCCTGTTGGGGATTGAATTTCTGCTTGTGGAAGAAATAAACTCCACTGATGGTGAACTTCTATTGTTGGTGATAGATAAACTGCTTGGGGAGAATTAACACCACTTCCTACTCTGCGGGGAGTGTATGTGTCTTTAGTCATATTCTCCAACTGTGTCTATCCCCGTACCTGGTGGATAGAGAAACTGTAAGGTTTGGACACTTCTTGTTGTTTGCCCCTGTTCCCAGAATTACGAGTATTTGTCTTTTGTTTCGCATGTAAATATTTATGAGCAGCAATTATTATCAAATGCATATATAAAAAATGAACCATTGGACGTTCTTGCAAAACAAAACAGAAAAATAAAAACAACTTGAAATTTCTCGTGAAAATTGAGTTGTATTTATATTTTAAGTTAGCCTGTAATAGGCGTTTTGTACAAGAGGCTGACGTCCTAGTAAGAGAACGATGCCGAAAGATAGAAACTATACAATTTGTGAAAAAGAAATAAAAACAGCTATGTGAAATAGTCCCATTGGGTTCCAACTCAACTATTGCCTTTATGTCTTCAAGCGTCTCATCACTTTGCTACTTGGTCGAAGGTAGATCAAATTAATTGGCACCGTCCGGTTGTGAGATGATCCAATGAGACATAATGTTACGCTTCAATCCCTAATCTTTGCCTGGACCGCCCTTTCAGGTTTTCAGTCCACCGGGATACCCTTTTTTTCCCAAGCCGCCCTTTCAGGTTTTCGACTTGCCGGGTGTACAATTTTTTTTCATTTCATCCCTTATTTTTGCCCGAACCCTTTTGGTTCACCGGGAAGCCCTTATTTTTGCCTAGGCCAGTCAACCTAGCGGGTCTTTGATTATGTATAGTATTTTTTCACTATGTCTGCATTGACGGGGTGAGGAAGGTCGTCACCATCCATGGTAGTTAGAATCATAGCTCCTCCCGAGAAAATGTTCTTGACCATAAATGGCCCTTCGTACGTAGGGGTCCATTTTCCCTGGGGATCACCTTGCAGAAGTATGATGCATTTGATCAACAGATATCCAACTTGATACTCTTGTCGTCTGACTTTCTTGTTAAAAGCCTTAATCATTCGTTTTTGATACGTCTGACCATGACAAATAGCAGTAAGTCTCTTCTTGTTGATCAGGTTTAGCTGATCAAATCGGGTCTGGATCCAGTCTTCTTCACTCAAACCTACATCCTTCATGATCCGGAGAGAGGGTATCTAGACCTCGATGGGCAGGACTGCCTCCATGCCATACACCAGAGAATAGGGTGTTTCCCCTGTTGATGTCCGCGCTGAGGTACGGTACCCATGAAGAGCGAATGGTAACATCTCATGTCAGTCTTTGTATGTCACTGTCATCTTCTGCACAATCTTCTTGATGTTCTTATTTGCTGCTTCAACAGCCCCATTCATCTTCGGCCGATAGGGAGAAGAGTTATGATGTTGTATCTTGAACTGTTTGCAGAGCTCGGTGATCATTGTATTGTTGAGATTTGTACCATTGTCCATAATGATCCTCTCTGGTACACCGTATCGACAGATCAAATTATGCCAGATAAACCGCGCCACGACGTTCTTGGTTACTGTAGCAAAGGAAGCTGCCTCGACCCACTTAGTGAAATAATCAATTGCTACCAAAATGAAATGATGCCCGTTGGACGCAGTAGGTCTGATCTCACTGATCATGTCGATGCCCCACATTGCAAAAGGCCAAGGAGCTGTCAAAACATTCAGAGGAACTGGAGGTACATGCACCTTATCAGCATAGACATGGCACTTATGACAGGTTCGAGAATGCTGATAACAATCGGCTTCCATAGTAGACCAATAATAACCTGCCCGTAGGATTTTCTTTGCCATGGTATGTCCACTAGAATGAGTTTCGAAGGTACCTTCATGCAAATCTGCCATGATCCTTTCTGCCTCGCTTTTGTCCACACATCGCAGTAAGGTTGAATCATGGTTACACTTATAAAGGATACCATTACTGATGAAGAATTTCGCAGCGAACCTTCTCAAGAACTTCTTGTCATTAACAGATGCACCCTCGGGGTATTCTTGAGCCTCAAGATACCTCTTTACCTCCTGAAACCAGGGTTTATCTGCTACCTCTTCAGTCTCAATGTCACAGCAATGTGCGGGTTCGTCCAACCTCTCGATTGTAATCTGGGGAGCTTCATTGTCCCACCTGACTTTGAACATAGAAGACATGGTAGCTAGCGCGTCCGCTAACTGATTCTCTTCTCTAGGGAAGTGTACAAAGGTTATCTCCTCAAAGTGTGGGAGAAATGTTAGTGCATATTCTTTGTAAGGAATAAGATTTGGGTGCTTCGTATCCCACTCGCCTTTGACCTGACTGATCACTAGGGCAGAATCTTCGAATACACTCAAGAACTTAATCCTTAGGTCAATAGCAGCTCGAAGACCCAGTATACATGCTTCATACTCCGCCATATTGTTGGTGCAGTTGAAACATAGTCGAGCGGTGAATGGAGTATGACAGCCTTCAGGGGATATAATCACAGCGCCGATGCCATTACCCAATGCGTTAGAAGCTCCATCAAAATACATAGACCATCGGGATCTCTCCTCAGGTCCTTCATCCGGTCCAGGTTTCTCACACTCGGTCACCAACATGATATTCTCATCTGGGAACTCGAAATTCATGGATTGGTAGTCATCCACGGCCTGATGCGCCAAATGATCCGCCAACACACTCCCCTTGATTACTTTTTGGGTTGTGTATTGGATGTCATACTCAGTTAAGATCATCTGCCATCTTGTTATTCTTCCGGACAAGGCGGGTTTTTTGAAGATATACTTAATTGGATCCATCTTTGATATTAATAAGGTAGTGTGAGTCAGCATATATTGTCTCAGCCGGCGAGCAGCCCATGCCAAAGCGCAACAAGTTTTCTCGAGCAGTGAGTATCGGGTCTCACAGTCGGTAAACTTTTTGCTAAGTTAGTAAATAGCATGCTCTTTTCGGCCAGACTCATCATGCTGCCCCAGCACACACCCCATTGAATTATCCAGTACTGTCAAGTATAAGATCAAAGGTCTTCCTTCAACTAGAGGCATCAGAATTGGTGGCTCCTGAAGATATTCTTTGATCCTTTCGAAAGCGGTCTGACATTCATCACTTCATTTTACCACTTGATCTTTCTTCAGAAGCTTGAAGATTGGCTCACAAGTAGCAGTCAGATGTGAAATGAATCGGGCGATGTAATTCAGATGTCCCAAAAATCCTCTGACTTCCTTTTTTGTGTGGGGAGTCGGCATCTCCTGTATGGCTTTCACCTTTGCAGAATCCACCTGAATACCTTTATCACTGACGACGAAACCCAGCAGCTTACCAGACCTTACCCCGAAGGTGCACTTGTTCGGGTTCAACCTCTGTTTGTACGTCTTCAACCTGTCAAACAGTTTTTGTAGATGGTCAAGGTGCTCTTCCTCGGTCTGGGACCTTGCAATCATGTCATCAACATAAACCTCAATCTCATGGTGAATCATGTCGTGGAACAAAGCGACCATGGCGCGCTGATACGTTGCCCCTGCATTCTTCAATCCGAACGGCATGACCTTATAGAAAAAGGTGCCCCCCTGTGTAATGAATGTTGTCTTCTCCATGTCCTCGGGAGCCATTTTGATCTAATCGTAACCAGAAAAACCATCCATGACGGAGAAGACCTTATGTTGCACGGTGTTGTCGACCAGAACATCGATATGAGGAAGTGAGAAATCATCCTTGGGGCTTGCCCTGTTCAGATCTCTATATTCCACACACATCTGTACCTTACCATCCTTCTTAGGTACTAGAACAATGTTGGCAACCCACTGCGGGTAAGAGGTGACAGCTAGAAATCCGGCGTCAAACTGTTTCATGACCTCAGCTTTGATTTTCTCGAACATCTCAGGGCGCATACGGCAAACTTTCTGCTTTATCGGAGGACAATCTTCTTTAGTTGGAAGGCGGTGTACCACAATATCAGTTTCCAAACCGGGCATATCTTCATAAGACCAGGCAAAGATCTCAACATAGTCGTGTAGCATCTGTATCAACCGTTGCTTGACACTAGGCTCCAGATTCGCACCTATCTTGACCTCTTTCCTGTCTTTCTCTATACCTAAATTTACTGATTCAACTGGCTCTTCGTGAGGCTGTATGGCCCTCTCTTCCTGCTGCAATAGTCTAGCAAGTTCTCCAGGTACCTCACAATCATCCTCACCTTCATCCTCGGCTTGGTTGATCGGATTTTCGAAGTCATAACTGGCAGTAGCAGAGTTGTTATCAATGGGATCCAGTGCGGATATGGATCTACATTATGATACGTGAGTGTGTGTAAGAGAATAGTTGATTTGATAACGTGAGAGACAGAAAATAAAAACAAGGAGCGCAAAATTTTTAATGTAAGAAACGTCCAATGTTTTATTGATGATATATGAAAATGACAGATAATAAGCCCTCACAAGCAAAGCCTAGGTACCTCGAGCAAGGCACCGGGCCGTAAAGTTTCAAACTGTTTATTACAAACTTAAGACAAAAGTCAATTACTGTGAAATAAAGGAAACAGGTATGAAGTCTTTCTCCGTCCAGTTGTTCAATCCTCCATTGGTTGTAGGGTAGATCCAGCTGTCAATGTCCGAATCTTCTTCACCATCTTCAATCGCATTAACTCCCAGATTACTGATATGCAGAGGAGGTCTTCCAATCCGTGCGCGCCTAACAGCCCTTTGAGCCCCTATAGTAAAGCCTAGACCAAATTTGTCAGTTTTGTGTATGAAATCAGGGAGCTGGCCCCAATTTTCACACCCACCTTTTTCAATTACAGCCCTGGCATCCTTGAGGGAAGCCATCTTCATCGGAGGTTTTTCAGTAGCAATTTCAGTTGACGCCAGAGTCTGGGGGACCTATTCAAAGTTCTGACAAGGGATTTCGATGAATTCCCCATCCATCTCCACATAACGAAAGGAATTAAGATGACTCACCATATACTCCTCTTCACCTTGCACCGTGACGATCTTCCCTTCTACCGGATATTTCAACATCTGATGGAGCATAGAAGTCACTTCCCTAGCCTTATGAATCCAAGGGCGACCCAGCAAGCAAGAATATGAGGGTATGATATCCATCACATAAAAGGTGGATGAAAAAGTCTGAGAGCCGACTTTAACAGGGACGTCCACCTCCCCATGAACCATCCTTTTTGACCCGTCGAAAGCCCTGACCATAATATTGCTCGGCTTCAGAATCAAACCTTCACAGTCTAGACGATCTAATGCTTTCTTTGGCAAAACATTCAATGAGGACCCGGTATCCACCAGTACATGGGCCATAGTAGTGCCCATGCACTCAATCGAGACGTGCAGAGCATCATTGTGATTTCTTCCTTTAGCAGTCAAATCTGTGTCTGAGAAACCTAACCCATTGTTGGCAGTCAAACTAGCTACATAGTCCTTGAATTGATCAGCTGAAGTCTCCTGCGACACATGCGCAGTTTTGAGGAAAGCAATTAAAGCCTTTGCATGGGCTTCAAAACACAACAACAAGGATAACATGGAGATTTTAGATGGGGTCTGCCCCAGCTGCTCGACTACGTTGTAGTCACTCTTCTTGATAATCTTCAGAATTTCCTGTATCTCCTGCTTAGAGGTTTCTACAATGATCTTCTTAGGTGCCTCCATCCGGGTAGGCTCAACTGTGATTTCTTTGCCCCGAGTGCTAGATGGCTCGGCGACAGAGGTGGTAACTAGAATAGGAACTGGGATAGTAGCTGATGTACTAGCAGCTGGAATGACAACAGGTTTGTGGACAGTCGGAGGGTAAATCTCAGGAGAAAAGAGTCTTCCACTTCTGGTTACCTTGCTAGCTCCGACAATATTGCTGATATCAGCTTCCTCACTTTTTAAGTCTTTCTTAACTCCATGGTAATACACATCTGCACCGTAGTGCCAAGGGACAGCCTTATCCAAAGTGTATGGGATAGGGCCAGGGACAGTAATTATTAACGGAGTAACTCTTGGGACGGATGTAATCCTAACAGGATTTCTCGAGGAAGCCTTGGAAGGATTGGAGGATATGGTTATGATAGCAACATCTTCAATTGGAACCAACAGAATCATAGTCTTTTCGAACAAGATCTCTTTGTTATCCATCAGGCGTTGAATACCTGATTTCAATAAGTGGAAACCAGCAGGCAGGATGGAACATATGTGGCAACCTTCACCACAGCCCGGAGATAAACCGACCAACAATAAATTCTTCTTAACTATCCACAGCATTTACTCTGTGACCATGCTTGGGCATGGGGGCAGTTATGACGTTGGGTTTCTCCGGAGCGTCAAACTCAATCTCTTTGGCTTCGATCAAGTCTTACACCTTTTTCTTCAAGGCCCAACATTTTTTTGTGTCATGACCTGGGCCATCGGAGTGATAGGCATAGCGGGCATTCGGGTTATATAGTAGAGATGTGGTGTTGGGATTCTTCGAGGCTTCCCTCAGAGTGACCAGGTTGGTCTTCAATAACTGTGGTAGAATTTGAGACAAGGTCATATTGAGACGAGTGTACTGCCTCTGTGGTCTCTCCATTCTTTGATGATTATTGCATTGTGGAGCAACGGTGGGTCTTGATATCACTACCATATTCACTGATTGACGGTGTTCAGGTCTGCTTTGGCCCCTTGGGTCGTAAACTGCACTAGCTTCTTTCTTACTGGTGAAAGGCTTCTTCACTGCACTTGATGAAGTATCCTTCTTTATCTTACCACTTTGGATACCAGTTTCTACTCTCTCCCCAGTCAAAATTAAATCAGTAAACCCAGACGATGAACTGTCGATCAGATGATTGAAGAATGGACCAGATAGCGTCCCTAGAAACATGTCAACCAACTCCCTATCAGACAAAGGGGGTTGGATTCTTCCAGCCAAATATCTCCAATTTTGAGCATAGTCCTTAAAACCTTCACTTTTACCCATAGACATACCCTTGAGCTGAGTACGAGTGGGAGCAAGGTCGATGTTATACTCATACTGCTTGTAAAAAGCAGCAGCAAGGTCCTCCCAATTTTGGACATTGGCTCCTTCCAACTGATAAAACCATTTAAGCTGAGTCCCTGATAGACTATCTTGAAAGAAATGTACCCACAAATTTCTATCAGCAGTGTGGGGTTGAATTTTCCAGACATACGAGCGAAGATGGAGTTTGGGACAGGATACTCCATCGTACTTAGCAAAAACTGAAGCTTTGAACTTATGAGGGATCACCACTCCCGATACCAATCCCAACTCTCCAAAATCCAGATCGGGGATCCTCTAAATCTCCATAGCACTCAGACGGTCTTCTAGTTGTTTGTACCTATCCTCAGCAGGAGGATATTGCTCTTCATCATAATCAGTGTCATCATCAGAAATGGCAAGACTTAGGCCCTTTTCTTCTTCTTGGTTCTCCTCTTCCTTGGATGAAAGGGACAGATCAGCTTGTTGTTTCAGCCTATCCCCAAACCTTTTACCCATACTCAGAAGAACGACCTTCTTCTTCTTCTTCTTCTCTTTCTCTTTCAGAATGAGAGCTTTCAAATCCTCTTGCCCTTTAGCCAAGCTCAAGAACATCTCTTAGAATTGGGCGTTTTGTGCCTGAAGATCTTTGATAGCTTAATCAGAAGACATTTAGTGCTGAAATAAACAGCAAAGAAGATGAGAAACATGTAATGGTACCTGTAATGGTGTACATGATGATGGAATGCGTATGTAATGATTTCAAAGACTTTGGGAGATTTAAATTTTCAAACCAAAAATAAAATGAAACTTTATTAGATTAACTGGTAAAAAGGTTCAACAATGCCTCTAAGGCGTTACAAAGAAATAAATGAAAAACAAATTTAAACTAGAAAAGCAAAAATAAAAAATCCCACGTGCTGACATAGTCATTGATCGTTCTTTCATTCTCGAGTTGCCTGGAGAACTTCAGGATCTTCCTTTCTTGCTCATGATACTTTTCCTGGTAGGTATCCCTCTCCTCTTTCAGCTGGATCCATGATCTCTTCAATGCCCCAAGATCAGTGGGCATGTAGGGATAAAGGACTGTATAAGGAATGCCCTCTTCATTGGTAGACTCCACAATCACTGGCAACACAGCTTCATAAGGCATTCTAAGCTTCTGGGCTCGAGCTCGAACCCACTGGAGATAAGGCTGCATAGGGAGGGAAGTCTTTGGTCCTAGCTCTTGGGGATAAGATTTGTTCACCATGCCCCAAGCTCGTATAAACCTTCGGCGGTTCTCGTCAACGTCCTCCTTGTAGTCAAATGCAATATCTGTAAAAAGTAGCTCATGAGGACCATCTCTCCGAGCACGCCCAAACTGTCGTAAAGCTAGGCAGGGATTGTAGGTTATACCCCCTCTGATTCCAAGCAACGGGACATTAGGGTATCCCCCACAACTATCAATGACTGCAGTGCTTTCCATAGCCTTGGAACTCCAAAGAATGTTTGTATGGGAAAGGGACATTATCCTGTAAGACCGTCCCAAACCCTTTTCATTCTTCAACATGGACTTGGGGAGGTGCGAAATAAACCACCTCGCCAGCAACAGCATACGAAACATGAGAGTCCCCCTTCTTCGCACGGTACGAGTGTAGAGGGCATGCAGGATATCACCCAGTAAAGTAGGCACAGGATTGCGAGAGAGGAATATCTTAACCGCATTTACATCCACAAAAGAATTCGGATTTGGGAAGAGAACCAAACTGTAGATAAGGAGAGCCAAGATGTCTTCGAAAGCCTGGAAATCCAAGTTATCCCATAATAACTGAGCTTGATCCATCAGAAACTTGGCTAAGAAACCTTCAACCCCGCTTCGTGTCTCCCAATTGGATATTATATCAGCCCGTTTCAGATGTAGAGCTGAAGCAATGTCTTCTGGTCTATGAGTCTCTTCCAAACCTGTGAAGGGCATCTGCTCAAGGATGGATATGCCCAGTAAGTGAGAAAACTCTTCCAAAGTGGGAACCAGCTGATAATCTGGGAAAGTAAAGCAATGATGCACAAGATCGAAGAACTGGAAAAGCACACTCATCATCTGCTCATCAAACTTTGAGATGACCAAGCTAAGAAGCTGACCATGTCTTTTAATGAACGAATAAGTCTCGGAAACTCTTGAGGCTAACTCTTTGAGTTGAGCAGGTATTTGCACAAAGTTAACTCGGATGGTGTTTTTGTGCACGGAATCCATAATCTGCAAAACAGAACAAAGATATATCCCCTCGGTCTTTGAAATGGTTAGTATAATGAAGTATGCATGCTATGTTATGATGCATGATGTCATGATAGAACAAACAACAGGTATAGCAGATAACAGGTATGGCAAAGGCAAACAAGTCACACAAAAGCTCTTAAGTTTAAGGCTTGCATGAGGTCTAGGTACTACCCTCTTGAAGTTCAGTTGGTTTCAACCTGTCCTAGAAATAGTAACCGGGTTCTAGAGGTTCTCAATATCATTGACCATCCTCCATGGGTCATGGTTCCAGCTCACGCAATCTTTTCTTGTGGCCGGAACTATCTCGAGAGTATGGTCTCAATGAGTGTAGCATCGAGTATCAACCAATTCCCAGCTTTACACCGAGACCGGCTATCTCACTACTTTCTAATGGCCAAGTTGGTCTATTAAGGTTTCTAAGGTCAGTTGATGCTTAACGACACACATAGCATCCTCGTATTCTCCTCGTTTCTCCATAAGGGATACCGGTACCAACCAATGTGCCACATCAACGTAGCTACTGCTTCAATTGTATCGGTCTATGCCGTACAGTTCCCTCATAGTTTATTGCTACTTACCTAAAAGGTGTCCCCAGATCCGGGTTAGGATCTATAGTAACTCCCAATACAAAAACCTTTAAGAGTAAAACAACCAAAACAAACAAGAGAAGCAAATATGATGAACTAATCCTAAGGTATACCCCACTTAATTCATCCCCAGCAGAGTTGCTAGTTCTGTGATACAGTGGCAGAACCGGACTATTTTGAGAAAATCATGGTTTGCGTTTTGCATTTGTGTTTGCAAAATGTCGCGGTAAGAAAGAGTCGCCACCGACTTTTATTTTATCCAAATGGAAAGGAAAAAAGCACAGAAAAACTCCTTTTTCGAGATTTTGAGTACGGGGGTAGATTATAGAAAGGGAAGGTATTAGCACCCTTTCTATCCGTAGTTTTCTATGGGCTCTTAGGTACTTGCTCATCATTTTGAAAATTTCTTCCGTGTTTGTGTTTGAAATTTTTTTTTTGTTTTACTTCGTTTTAACCCTTGTATCAGTCCTCAAGAGTGTTACGAAGTTTTTTTGAAAACTTTGTTTGGAAAAGTGTAACTGTGAAAAAAAAGTTTTTTTTGAGCAAGTGCCTACTAGCATCTACCTACTCGAAAAAAGAATGTTTATGTTCTTGTTTCCTTTAGACAGCACTATCCCACTATTAAAGAGTAGGTAGCACCGTCGTTGGAATTTTAAGGGTCAATTCGACAGGGACGTACGATCATTAAAGCAATGTTAGGACGTCTTAGTAATAACCCTAATGTCTTAAGATCAGATTCGAGGCAACATTTCCGAGGCAACCTTTTCTGAGGCAACATTTTTGAACGGGACACTTGATCTTTTTTTAGACAAGAGGGCAACCACTAAGACACCCTATACTTAATGATCGTTTACCGAAGGCAACCGAAGTGAGAGTATACCCTAGAAGTGCGCATGTGCGAGTGATTTGATTTCAGTTATTATCTTTGCACATTAGGGTTTGCTAACCATTTTTAAATTAACATACAGTCTTGTCATGCAATCCTATTATCATACATCTAACAGTTAATATTTTGCAAAAATTAAAATGCGAGAAATAAAACTACGCTATTACAAGGCTTCGGGGAGGGGGATTAATTACATAGCCAAAAACCCGTAAAACGATAAATAAAAGAAAAATCCTAATTAAATTATTACATACCATGAGCAGTTACATTAATATCGCAAAAATAATAAATGCGCGCGATGAATTAAGAGCGAGAGAAATTAGGGTTTTGACCCCGTCTAAACCTAATTGAAAGAAAAATCATATTTTTGTGGTTTTTGTGTTATTTTGAGAAAATAAGGTTTTTAATTGAATAAATAAAGAAAACCTAATGACTAGTTAATTTTATTTAAGAAAAATAATTAAATTAACTATTTTTTGCATTTTTATTATTTTGTGAAAAGAAATAAAAATTCAATCAAGAACAAACCTAATTTTCTAATTTGATTTTAAATTATTTACAAAAGGTTAGAATTACCCTAAAATTAAATTTAACTAATATTAAATTAAATTTGATAAAAATAAAAATAAAACCTAAATCTAAATTGGTGAAATTTATTTTATGATTTTTATGAAAAAAGGAATTAATTTGTGGTTAGAAAATAATTTAAATAAATTAAATAAAAAGAAAAAATAGAAAAGAAAATAGAATGGGCCTGGTTTTATAGCAAGAAGGGGGTCTGAATGGAAAATCCTAAGCCCAATAGCGCCTAGCCCATTTGACTTTTCCAGATCCAATGTTGCTAGCTTGACGGATGTCCATGGTAGACCTTCATTGGGAATCCTTGGATCTAGCATGTGGATGATCTGATTGGCTGGACATGGAGGACGCATGGTGGACTTATGGGGCACCTATGTACCTGATCACATAATGCAAAATAACATGGAATAATATGGGGACCTGGGAATCGAACCCAGTCCCTTTGGCATTTTCACAACATACGCTGACCATCTGAGCTGGCTTGTTTTCTTGTATATGGAACAACAAACGAACGTTATATGTAAAAACAAAAATAATAATATTACAAACGCGTGAAATTTTGAATTGGCCTGTCCCAGGATGCCACGCTACCCTTCTTCTTCCTTCCACCGTTGCTAAAAGTTTTGTAACTTTTACCTACAGTCAAGGGGTGTAGGTATAACCCTGGGCTTCTCCAAAATCCTGTACAAGCATGGTAAATACAAAGCAATGGTACCAATCAACTCGTGGCAACCTCACGAGCATCATGGTACCCTTATCTATTACAAATTGTACATGTAAAGAAAAACCCCAAAAACGAAGCAAGAACCCTAACTATGGCATCTTGTTGTATGGTTAACAAAAATGCAATTAAGTATTACCATCAGCTTGCAAATGGTTCAAGGATTAAGAATATGCAAATAAATTATGCTAAAAGTGCCAGAATTGGGATATTCGATTTCAAGAAAGTATGTAGATCGTCGGACACTTACAGTGCATTTTAGGGCACGAGAATGCTTGCTAGTGATTGCAATTTGACCCAGAGATATCCAGCAAGCGATTGAGATAGCTGGGAAGGCTTGAGATGGCCTGAAAAATGGAAATTGATTCACCACTTTTATTGAATTTTTGCAAGTTTTCTTTCTGTTTCTCACGCCTCCAATCCCCTTGTTTACGGTCTGCACTTGTTCTATATGTACCCTTGAATGAATTAGGATTACAATTTGGTTTCAAATCTTCTCCAATAATGATCATTTATTCAAGATTTGATCCTTTGTGCAAATCTTTCCAATTTGAGAAAATCCCATCTTTTTGTGTCCAAATGAAGCTTACACGATTTGATTTCCTTTCCAGTTTATAAGAGGCCTAAACATGCACAAAATCTCAAGCTTTGATTAGTTTTACTATTTTCATGATTTTATTTTGATTTTATTTGATTTAATTGAAATAAATTCAAAATAAAATGACAAAAATAAAAGAATGACAAATGGGAAGGATCATGGGTCGTGGATCATGTTACAAACTCAATTCAAGCATAAAAAGTTGGGGCCATTTGACAAAAATTGCAATTTTGGCCACATTTGACTTTTGACAATTTTGCAAAAAAGGCCAACTTTGCCAATGCATAACTCCTTAAATTTTGACCCTAGAGATGTGTTATTTGGCTTTTTAGAAATATTAAGATGTCCTCTAAGCAACCCTTTTGGTCTCATCTCAATTGAGTCTTCCATGTTCATGTATGAAGCTTTGACAAAAAAGGTGTTTTTGTTGACTTTCCAAAATGACCTATAATGTCCAAATTTATATCTTCTTGTGAGTGCATATTTTGAACTTGGGAGATGAAGATGAATTGTAGGGAATTACATCCTCTTCAAAATGATCTTTGGATGGGTCATTTTTTATAAAGTATGAAAAATTTATTCTTGGTCAAAGTTGAGTTGACTTTTCCTGCAAAACCCTAATTTAGCAACTTTTGGGTTTTGATGAATTGTGAGCAATCCTTGAGGAATAATGATCAACCCTTGATCAAATTATGAATAATACTTCAAAATGAGAATGTTGACCAAAAATCTTGAAGTTTGGCTGTATGTAGGACACAGTTGACTTTTGCCCTAGCACAATCGATTTTCAGGCCTTTGAGCAATTGACTGAGCAAACTTCCTATGCAAGGCTTGAAACTTGACATGGATGATCTTGAGAATATATTAGGACAATGGTGAGCATTTGGGACCCTTTGGACCCAAACATCTTGATGCAAACTGAAACCCTAACTTGGGGTAGACTGCCTTAGGAGAGGGTTTGTCTGGTCAACCCTTGGACTTCTTTGAGCAATTTGAAGACCTCACTTGAAATGTATTGAGAAATATGGGAGGGAAAATTTTGGGGTACAACAAAGCTCTTTGAATATCTTCAATATAAGTAGGCATATCATGATAGAGGACAGTATATGGAACATCTCCTTCGTCAACAGGCTCCATGATGATTGGTAAGATGGAGGGGTAAGGCATCACGAGACTCTGAGCACGAGTTTGTACCCACTTAAGGTAAGGCTCAAGGGGAATAGAATTCTTGTGTCCTAATATCTTACTATCCACTTTGTTTATCATTCTCCAAGCTCGTATGAACCTTTAACGATAGCCTTGGCCATCGCCCTCGTAGTCGAATACCACGCCTTTGATGAGTGCATCATAGGGACCATCTCTTCGTGCATACCCAAACTGTCATAAAGCCAAGCAAGGGTTGTAAGTAATACCTTCCATAATGCCAAGCAGGGGGACATTAGGGAATTCCCCATAACGGTCGTTAGAAATAGAACATCCTCAATTATTAATCATACAAGTCATTTACACAATTTTCACAAAACAACATAACTCGACAGTACAAAACGCCCGTCCACGTATTGAATTGTTGGAATTCTGATACTAAAAGTATTTTAAAGATAAATTATGTTAAACCAGCTTTATGATGACTCGAACCATGCGTCAATCGGACACCCGAAACAAAAGTTATAAATTTTTAAAGTTTTGAAAATAATTTTTCCAGACTAAATGGTAACCGGTTACCTCTAGAATGCTAACCGGTTACACCCCTTGTAACCCAAAATCTAGCGCCACTGTTTTGATCTGGTAGCCGATTACCCAAAAAGTGGTAACTAGTTACACCTCCTGTAACCAAGACTCCACGCCTCTGCCTTGTTCTGGTAAATGGTTACCCCCATACTGGTAACCGGTTACACCCCCTGAAAAATCATTTTTTTTGCTATTTTCTGAGTACGAAAATTCATTCTTTTAAACCTCAAAACCCCAATTTGATATCAAAAACATGTTTCTCACTCCCATTATTTATACATACATATTACACAATATTTCTATTCATTCTATAACATCACTTTAACCAATTAAACCACAAATATGTCAACATTCAATTACATGAACTCAAACACACAATAGCAGTTTTATGAAACAAAGCACCCAACAACTATGGCAATCAAAACCCTTAACCTACCCATCATTATACAATACCCTTAGAAATTTGGAACCCACCCTTACCTTAGATTGATGGTTCCCAAGCTTCTACAATAGATTCCTCTTGCCTAGCTCTTTCTCCCTTCTTGTTTCTACTTCTCTCAAAATGCGATCGTTCCAAATTATACAATTTCACTCTCTACTTCTTCCTTTTTACTAGTTTAGCCTTTAGATCCCCAATGTGACATTCCTTCCTTACCCTCAATAAACCTCATGAAAATTACCACATTACCCTCTACACCTATACAAATTTTACTCCATTTAAATTTTAAATCAATTCTAAACAATTATTCTTAATTACGAATAATTCCAACTAAATTATTTAAATTCAAAATAGTTCTCGCAACTACTTTAATCTGACACTACCCTACACATAGCATCATCAAACCACCCATTGCATCATATAAATCAAAAATTACTTATCAATTAATGAATTATAATATTTGGGGTGTTACATAGCTTCTGTTTTATTCTTTGTGATTTTATTCCTTTTCTCCAATTTTATTGTGCTAAGGTTGTTTTAGCCAAAATTTGCCAAAGGAGGAGATTGTTAGGTCTATAATTATTTTCTTGACAACAATTTGGGTAAAACATGTTTCATTTGGAAAAACATGTATCACAACCAGATGTTGAGCAATATGTCATGACATCTTGACCAATTGTCATAACACGTACTGTTGCCATGTATTTCAGACAGATGTTGAGCCAGATTTCTTGACATCTTGGCCAACTGTACAGCAGGTGCTGGTGTTATTTTTCTTGACATGTTTGATTTGATTTAGTGAGAGTCTCTTGGATATATCTCACTTATTTTCGCAGGTCAAGAAGATTTTATTAGGATCAGTGTAGATTTGATTTGGTTTCATAAAAGAATCTTTGAGACTTTTTAGGAAACCTTTAAGATTTGTTCCTATTTTCGTGGAGAAGATCTTGCAGCTAATTTACAACTGGGAGATTAGATTTTATTGAAGATTCCAAGCCCATACTGCAAGAGTCTATATATAAGGACTTACTAAACCTAAAATTAGCAATAATTTTCATCAAGAAACCGTGTGTGGTTGAAATAAGGGTTTAGGGTTTTGAGAGTACTTTAGGTGCTTTGTTTGTTTTTATATGTCACCCATGTATCTTCTGATACATTGAGGTAGGTTGATTGTTCATTGTTACTTTCCAATCACTCATGAGCTTTTAAGTAAAGAATAGATTGTGTGTCAAGTTATTGTTCTTAGTTAAAAGCTTTTAAGCAAAAACTGAGTATTGTAATTGACAGTGTGTCCTTTTGTTTTTGTTATTGTGACTGAGGTGACTGTGGGAAGTGAGAGAGGGATCTCATATATAAAAGGTTTCTAGGTAGAAGTAGCATAAAGTAGTGATTGGGAGATAAGTTGTAAACTATGGTTGTTTAGCTTTGAACTAATTCTATCATAGTGGATTTCCTTCCTGATTTGGATGCCCCCAGAGTAGGTGATATTATAGTGAACTGGGTTAACAATTGACTGTGTTATTTATGTTCTGCAATTTCATTTCTGTATTACTCATATATTCTATATATTGTTGTATCAAGAACATGATGTCCTAACATCTTTCTAGACATTGTGTTTTGGTGTTGGGACATCAGTCTTGACATTTCTTTTAAAGTGTCGGAGTTTCACCAGTGTTTGGGGATTTGAAATAATGCTTATATATCATCAGCAGGGTTTTATTTTAAAACATACAACCATAAATTTTGTGTTTTTCAGATTCGTCATCCTCCCTCCAATCTCTTCTTAAGCAAGAGGTTGATAATTTGGTATCGTATTGCAGAAAAACATTTTATGAGTGAATACAAATGGATTACATTAAGAAAAACATACTCATTGTATTATAATTAGAATTCGAGAACGAACAAGTTTCTTCATGCAAACATTACATTAATAATTAGGAAATATTACAAATGAAAAAGCATAAATAAACTAAATTTTGAGAATACCCTTTCCATCTGGAACATCCTTAATCTCCAGAGTAACCATCAACCATGTTCACAGCAGCTGCCACATGTTTGGGTAAAGGATTAACTTAATCATTAGGCTTATCCTCCTTAAAAGGAAGAATTACACTTCTAATTAGTTTTTGAACTTCATCTTTCAATATCAGGGCCAGGTTCCCCTTGATGAAAAGCACATCAAACATCAACCTTGTACCACCATGGAAGCTTCTCAGGAACAACTGGTGGAGATCGAGTTTGAACCAAATTCCTCTGTACTAGGGTAGAAAATAACTCTATATAGGTCATTAGTATTGGATCAAACTGAACTTTCCTTTGATTATGAACTTTTTATTATGCTGCTGACGAGTATCCTGTTATGGATGAAAAGTTGGCGCTACCGGCGCTGAATTGACAACTAGAGTCATAAGCGCAACATGCTGATGATTATTTCTTCCCCGGGGTCTCCTTGGCCTTCCTTGAAAAATAGCACTGGAATCTTGTTCTTTCTTCTTTGGGAAATAATTACCAAACTTCTTGGCATTATTAGACGATCCTCCATCTTTAGATAAACATCCCTCTCTGACACCCTCTTCTAAAAGCATCCCCATATTCACCATTTCGATGAAATCACTATGTGCACCAGCTATCATCCCCTCATTAAAGAATAAGTTCAGAGTTTTTTAGAAGACCTTTGTCAACTTTTCTTCCTCCATGGGAGGATTAATTTGGGTGGCAACTAAAGCTTTGGCCAAAGTAGTCAGTCTTTCTATACCAGCTCTCAGAGTAGTTACCTCTTTATGGAGTTCAAGGATCTCTTGCTCAATATTTTCCATCTTCTTGATTATCCCAAGTATTGTATCTATGTGATAGCTTGTCTTCTATGAAGGCGAAGATAAAGGAATTAGACTCTGTAAAATCCTCAAAAAGGCAAGACCAAGTGTGGAATGATGCATGATAGGCAATGCAAATGATTTGATTTATTTATTCAGTCTTCAAGGAACTTAAAGAAGTTATAAACAATTATAAACATTATAAATAACTCTTTTTAAAATATTTTAAAAACTTATTTTATTAGATAATTGGAAGGATTAAAATTGAAGTACATGTTTCAGTAATCCTAAACAAAAATAAGAGAAAGCTAGATCCTAGGGGTCCAAAGAAACTACATCTGAAGAAGACCTGACTCCCTATTACAATTGTCTCTGACGCTTCCTGATCCAGTCTTTATAAGATCTCTGCATTTAAGCCTTCTCTATCACCAGCTTATCCATAATACCTTTCCATGCACCTGAAGTGAGATGAATATCAGAATACTCCTTGACGATTTGAGATGGAAAAATGCTTGAGGGGAAAATAAATCCTCTTGCACTCTTCTCTTCTTACTTACATTCTCTTCTTCATCCTTCTAATACAGATGTTTCTGCAATTCCATTTGCTCCATATCTGAGACATGAAATTTGTTCTTCCAAGCATCCCTCTCTCGCTCCATCTGAGCTAAATCATGTTGAAGGTCTTCCTTACTATCCAATGGAACAAGAGAAAGTTCTATGGCTTTTGAGACCATAGGTTCTTGATGAGGGTAAGGCATTTTGAGTTTAATGGCTCTTGCTTGCATCCATTGGATGTAAGGCTCCAAAGCAACACAATATTTCTTCCCTAATTCAAATCTTCCCTTTATATGAATATGATGCCAAGCATGAATGATATTTCCCTTTAACTCTTTTAGTTATCACTATCCTTTAGAAATAAACCACCCAACAAGATGTTGTTTCGTTCGGCCCTCATGGCATATCCAAGTTGATGACGAGCTAGAATCAGATTGTAGTTTATGGCTCCTTTTGTACCAAGCAGTGACACATTAGGAAACTCTCCACATTTATCAATAATCTTCACTCCATCATAAACTTTGTTGTACCGAACCACATCAGAATGAGTGAGAGACATAATCCTTTATGACCACTGGAAACCACTCTTGGGATCCTAAAAGGAAGTAAACTGTGGAAAGTGCAAAATAAACCACTTTTACAATAAAGGTGCACAACAGATGATAGTTCCTCCATTCTTCAAGGTCCTATAATAATTAATAGAATGATAAGTATCTCCAAGCAAGGTAGGAATTGGATTTCCAATTAGGAAGATACAACAAGACAAGGCCATAAATGAGCAAGGCAAGAATAGCCTCAAAGGAAACCATATTTCTCGCACTAGCAAGAGTAGAAGCTTTCCTCATCAAGAACTTAGAAGTCAATCCAAGAAGACCGCCTTCAGTAGTAAGATTAGCTTTTATCTTTGTTTTCTATAAATGAATAGCTCATGCAATAACCCGAAGCTTCAGAAATCTCCTCTAAACAATGAAAGGAATATGATCAGAGATGGCCATATCCATAAGATAAGAATACTCTTCCAAGGTAGGCACGAGATGATAATCTGGGAAAGTGAAACATATGTAGAGAGGATCATAGAACAGAATCAGAGTATTCAGAATACCATCTTCCATGTTGGTGAACAAGATAGACAAAATTCTTCCATAATGATCCTTCAAATCCACAAGACTAGTCACTAAAGATCCAAGCTCTCTCGATTCTTTTAGGTCATGATTTCTGAAGCCAAAATTCTTAGTACTTCTCCTTCCAAAATCCATAATAAAAAATATGAAATGTTTTCAAAGAGAATATCTAATTTCCTTGAAAACTTGGTGAAAAAGATGTTTATGAATGCATGAATACATGATTATGCAACAATCACAAACAAGATCACAAATAAGGTAGGTTCAAAGGTTCGATGTCACAAGCATGGAGTCAAGGGTACTACCCAAAAGGTGTGAACTAAGATTAATCCATCTGAATAAGAATCGGGTTCTACAAAATTTCCCATAGTCTACAATCCTCTTTTGGATATTATCGGTTTAAATGACTACTCATTCACAACCAATATTCTCAAGAGAAACTCGTCTAAGTGTAGTATCGCATATCAACTAAACCGGATTTTTAGGTCCAGGATAGCCACCGCACTACATCCTAAAAAGGCCAAGATGGATAAAAGGGTTCTAAGGTCCTCAGCTTCTCAGGCTCCCAGGTCGAAAGTGATAATGTCTTCACAATTGACTTGTTTAACATTATCACCCTCAAAGGGGGCTCCATTTAGCGGGGGATCTCAAGTAAGCTTAGTAAGGATTAACTCCAAGTAAGCCAACATGAGTATACCAACATCATAATCATAAGCGTACTCAAGTCCGGGTATAGGACTTCTAAGACAGATCACCAAGCACCCTGAAAAACAAAAAACCACACAACCAATAAATAACAACAATAATAACAAAACACATGGATAAACAAGATATGCTTAACCCCTTTGACGATATTCTCCCCAGCAAACTCGTTAGACTATCGCGGCGGGAAAATTTGAGAATAAGATATTGATTGACTTATCTCGGCAAAAAGCAAGAGTAGCCACCGAACTTTATTGTTTCCAAAGGAATGGTAAAATATCGAATAAAACCCAGTGTAGCGGTAGAAATGTTGAGACTAAGACATTAGATTGACTTAAATTGCATAGATCAAATGAAAACCGCCACTACGCTTTATTGTTTCCAAAGGAAACGGGAAAAGAGCGAATAAACCCAAAAAGAGGGGGAGGAATCTAGGTATGGGGGTTGGTTATGCAAAGGGAAGGTATTAGCACCCTAAACATCTACAGTAATCCACAGGAACCTCTTTGAAAATATGTGTATTTTGGCTATAAAAGGTGTATACAAAAAATAGATGATGGAGATAAGAAAAGAAGTATTTTTTACAATCTTTGCACCCGTCGCGGTTGTCAACCTTTAGTGCCTATGTACCAACTTTCGCGCAATAGGGGATCAGGATACTCGTAGTTCACCTCATAAATTTTAAAACACATGTGTGTTTGTTAATTTTAAGAGAAGAGACATTATCGTCGTATCCGAGTGGAAAACATACTTACTACCCATGATTATGAGAAAGGAGAATTTGCATCATCTCAAAGTGGAGGATATAGCTTGGATTTTAAAATCAGCAAAGCCACACTCAACACCCAAGTGGAAAATATCTCACTTTACTATGTATCATAGAAGTATAGTAGCTCGCATCATATAAGAATCGACAAGAGTCTAATATTTTGAGAAAAGTTTTAAACAAAAAACTCAAAGTGGTAAAATGGTTTGAATGAGGTTAATTGAATTTTAGTCTACCAAAAGATGTTTAAGTATAGTTAATTTAAATAAAGTTTTATTTAAGAAAAGATTTTTAAAAATGCATGGACATACGTCCAAGTTTATTATGGAAGCGGTTCAAGTTAGAAAACAAGAAGAGTTTTGAAAAGGAGTGAGAAGATTTTTGAAATTAAAGAAGATAGGGGGAGATGAAGGGACTATCCTAAAGCATAAGGTAAAAGCCAAGGAAAAGAACGATCTAACCAACAAGAAGCCAACACTTGACATAAGAAGTCAATGTAGAATTCATATCCTTTGGATTGAAACCAAGCAAGCAAAAATGCTAAACCTCTAAGAAATACCAAGATTCAGATGAATTAAGTCTTCACAAAAATTGAGCAGAGTGACAGTTGTATACAGAGGAATTCTCAATCGCAGACAAAGCACATAATCAGGATAACCTGCACACAAAGAAAAATAACCCAATTTCTTAGAGTAAACCTCAAGAACTTTAGACAAAATAGCAACAGAGCAACAAGGTTCCCAAGTATCAAGCTTTCTAATCCTAAGTCTGAGAGATCCACAACTCCATAATGCCAAGGATAGTAACCAAGTAGTCCAAGTAACCTTGAAGTTTTTTATTGTTCAAGTTGATTATTAAGTGTCTTTAAAAGAAAAGAAAATCTCAAATGAGCAAAGATAAAATGGCATAAAGATAAATACTCAAGTGAGCAAAAGAGAAATGGCATGGAATGTAAATGTTAAAGTAAATGGTACATAAATATAAAGGCACAAAATAAAGGCATAAAGTAAAGTTAATTGTTAGTGAATTAGAATTTACAAGTTTAATTAAATGACCATCTTGAAGCTTACATTTGAAAACTCATTATAAGATTGATAAAATCAAAGCTTCTCAACAACAAGTCTCATTCGCTTTTTGTCAAGTATATCATTCATTTCAAGTACTCAAGGCAACCACATATGATCAAATGATTCACTTAGACCAAAGTTCAGGAAGCTCATTAGAGGATTGATAAGATCAAAGCCTTCTAACAATGAACCTCAAAGTTATTGCATCAAAGGTTTCAAATTAAACACACTTGGGCTTGCAAACATAGGTTTGGACCACAGATGATCATTTTTCGAATCGGGACAAATTTAACGCTATGTTAAGAAATCCTAAGTGGACTTATGTAGAAGTCACGCCTATTTTGAGGTCAGTCAATAGCAATATATGTACCAACATGTTAGAGAAATGATATGTAGATTATTCTCCAAAAACATGTAGCACAAGTAAAAACAAGAAAGGGATAAGATGAAGAGGGGGGCATGTTTAAAGAGGTTCTAAAGCATACAAGTCAGTAGCATATGTCATGCCAAAAGTTAGCCTAAAACTATGCACACAAGTTCTCAAATACAAACTTTTTGATAAAGGCAAAACCTAAGCATACTCCTAAGTCAAAATTAGGTTAAAATAGGAAAAGAACTTGTAAAATCATGATAATTTAATCCTAACTCCCTAAATACTTATAAAAGTAAGAAACATAATTTGAAGTTCTTTTATTAACTTGGAAAGGTGAGAATGATTGGAAATCATCAACAGTAGTTGGCAAAGGGCTCAAACTAGAGAGTTTTAGCAAAATAATTTATGGAAATGTAAGATCAAAACTTAAAATTCAAAAAAAAATGGTTTTAATGATCTCAACTCACCCAAGAATCTCAAACATATTTTATTTTATTTTTAGAAGTAATGGAAATTGGAGAATTAAATGTTTCTTTAGGCTTAAGCAAGAAATAGGACCAAAAACAACATTTAACTTGCACAATTTTTATAAATGAACAAAATGAATTTTAAATCAAATTAAAAATCATGAAGAATTATATCAATATCTATAGAATACTAAACTTTTTTTTTGGAATTTTACCTTGAAGGAAAAAATTAAAACAGAAAATATTTGCACAATGCAACAAAATTTATCAAAAAGAAAGACTTAACTAAACAATTGATTTAATCAGAATGTCACGAATTTTGTAAAATAGGAAGAAAAAATTCATGAAGTAGACTCAAAAGGAAACTAAAAATATTTTTTATACATTTTTTAGATTGATGAAATTTAGAAAATAAAGTTCTAAAACTTAAAAGATGATTAAAATCCTAATTAAACTAATTGAATTATTTAATCATGCAAAAATGATGAAAATATAAAACAAAATTCAGAATATAAAAATATACTGAAAATATAGTCTAAAATATTTTTGTGATAATTTTTTAATAGTGGAAACTATTTAAAGTAATTTGTAGAAAACAATTAAAATGAAAGAAATTCAAATAACATTCAAATCTACTACATCTGTTTTTAGCTACAAGCGTTGTAAAAGGAAATCATCCATGCTCAATCAAAACAAGCCACATAATCGTCCCTACCAAATGATAACCCTAACTCGTTTGAAAAAATAGTTCAACATGCAATATTCTCCAACTCGTATCTCACTCATTTCTCTATGAAAATTCAAAATGTAAATATCAAAGTCCAAGATTAAAATGCGTAGAACTTAATATGATCAAGAATTTCATGAAATGATGCATGAATCATAGATAAATTAGGGCGTGAAAGTTGCTGCATGAACATGATTTCAAGTTAAGCATTCTATTAAACAGTTCTCAGATCCACGTATCTTACTCGATTCTCAACCAAATCAAATGATCCAAACATCAAAATTCATCACAAAATAAAAAGGAATATGATTGTGCATATGGATTTTTAAAATGAAGAAAGATCGAAGCACAAAGAGAGCACGAAATCACTACATCATGTAGTTTTCATGCAATTTGTAGAGTTCAGATTAAGCAACAAATCACATATAATTATACATCAGATCTAAGATCTGGCCAGCTAAACCATTATGAACTAGCTCTATGATCAAGATGCAAGCTGAAATCATGGATTGAAGTTCAAAGGAACTTACCTCAAGTGTGAAAAATAAATTCACAAGTACCTCTGGTTTTTCTCAATAGAAACCCGATAATCTTCTCTTCTTCATATCCAAAATGATTTTGCAAGCTTGGATTTGAAGAAAGCTTGAGCAAATTGAGAGAGAGAGAGAGAGAGAGAGAGAGAGAGAGAGAGCTCGAAAATTCTTGAATGAAACAAGAGGTTTGGATATCATTTTAGAAGTGAATGGAATATGTGTGTTGTGAATGAAGGGAATGGTTTGCTTATAAAGAGTGAATAGAGTGAGGGAGAGTATTGAGGAAGTTTCCTTGAGGGCAGAAAGGTCAAGTTGGAAAAAATAGCATGTGAGATAAGTGTGGTTTTTGCTTGCATTTTGATGAGTGAAAATAGAGAGTAAATGAGTGAAATGAGTGTGAGAATGGTGAGCTGGCATGCTGCACATGTAATGGGAGAAAAGTTTCTTATTTTGGCAAGCATTTGTGAAATTCGTGAACATGCTTTATGTGCATTGCTTGCTTGATTTGGAAATAACAATGATGAGATAATGATGTGTGTAATGTGAATGGGGTACATGATAGACATCATGCATCATAATTTCTCTCATGCACAAGAATTCATATATGTCATGCTATACATCTTTTGGACCAGCCATGACAAATTCATTGTATCTCAACTTTCCATCATGCGTTTCTTGTGAAAATGGAGCCTTTGGAAAGCTCTCATGATGAGAAACAACATTGTAGTTGATGGAAATGAGAAATGAGGCTTGCAATTGGGTGAAAAGTTTACATTAAGTTAGTGAAAACTTGAATATGGAAGGTTTGGCATGCGTGTGCTGCAAGCAGACTTTGCATGACAAGGCAGTTTTGAGATCTTTACTTTAAAGGATCATATATTTCTCAATAATAATTTAAATGAGGTGAACCAAAGAGCATATTGTAGTGTATACATCCAATTACAACTTCCTTTTGAATCACTTTTTCAATTGAAGCTTGAATCAAGAGATAAAGCATCATGAACATGGGCACACCAAATGTTAGATGTAATGACTGGCCTGATGTGGGCGCGGGCATGCCTTCTAGCTAGAAAAAACAACACATGATGCCCTTAAATTCACCTTCCTACAACTTTCTCCACAATGCTCAAACTGAAAAGAGCCTTGAACCAAAATTGAAGGGGACACAATAATCTCCAACTTTGATGTTTAAACATTTTTAAAATTGTGATTAATTCAACAAGAAAAGTGATGCTGAAGTTATGCCAACCATCTATTTGATCAAATTTGGCACGCAAGGCCTCGTTTTGTTGGGAAAACTTGCCATCTCCAGGCCTGAATCCTAAACCTCATATATCCTTCCATACTTGATCAATTGAGATGATTATTGAATCAAAACTGAAGAGGAGGATATAAACTCCAACTTTCATGTTTGGAACTTTTTAATTTGAAGCCAATTTGACCCTCAAAAACTACCATGAATATGATGGACTTCTAAGTTGAAACCTCAAAATTTCTAAGTGTTCAGAAACTTCTAAGCTTAGTAACTCAAAATATCTTCACTTTTGGGACTTGGACACACAATGACAATCTTGTAGGATTTTTCTCAAGCTTTCTGAATATGTATCATTTGCATCATTTAAATAAAGAATAAGCAAGTTATAAGAAGTCAAAAATTAGTACTATGGAGACTTGAGAAATTTTTTCAAATATTCAAGTAACTTCTTCAACAAGTTATCTTCAAATCAACCTTTCTTCTTGATTTTATGTCTATTTTGATCATGCTATGTGAAAATAGGATACTTGAATTGATGGTTGACCAAAAGTCCACTTGGTCAACTTTGACTTTGGTTGACTTTAGTTAAAAATGATTGTTTTACCCCCCCTTTTGATCAACTGAACCTCTTCCAATCAAAATTGATGATCAATCTCTCATTCATAGGTGCTCATTGACATGTAGAAAAGAACGAAATAAAATATTGCCCAAAAATTCATATATTTTCTGTTTAAATTCAAAACCCTAGTTTTGACCCTCAGTGTTAGGGGATGGTGAGATGAATGCAATTGTGTCATCACCTACAATATGAAAATTCAAAGAGACATATATAGATATTTTTATGTTAGTTAAAAGAACACATGTACAAGATACACAATTTAAGGTGCTTGGTGATCCCTCGAGAGCAAACTTAAAGATGGGATGAAGTAGAAAGAGAGGACCAACCTAAATGTGTGATCTTGATGCATTGATAATATGAGATGATGAGAGATCTAAGGGGGGGGGGGGGGAATTAGGGTATAACACCCATAAAACATGCAAAGCAAAAAGCAAAGCACAAAGAGAACATGGTATGAGGGTTGGTTATGCAAATAAAAGGTATTACCCCCCTTCACATTCATGGTACTTCATGGGAACCTCTTGAAAATACGTGTTTGGTTAAAAGCAGTTGTTTGCAATATGATTGGGATATGGGAAAAGAAATTATTTTTTAATGTTTGATTCAGAAAAACTTCAAGAGTTTTGTGCCTATGTGTCTCCAATGTGCAATTGAGAAATAAGAATCATGTAGTTCTTTTAAAAAAGAACAAAATTTTTTGTTTAGTTGATTTTAATGAAAAGATATGTTGTCTTATCTGAGTGGAAAACACGACATACTATCAACAACTATGGGAAAGTGGGCATTTGCATCATCTAGAGTTTGGAGAATTTATAGCTTAGATTTAAAATCAACAAGTCATATCTCAACATATCAGTGGAAAATGTCTATCACTTTTCCAAGTTTGTAAAAGTAGGATGGTTTGCAATCACTTTTAAAATAAGACAAGTGTCTAATCTTTGAGAAAATATTTTAAAATGAAAATCCAATTGGCAAAAGGTTTGAATGAGTTTTGTCTTTTTTAGTCTATTGAAAGGATTTTGATATGCTTAAGATGTCTTAGCATTTATTAAGAAAAGAAGTTTTGAAAATAACTTGACAAAGTCAAGGTTTTTTGAGAATGATGGTTCAAGTTTGAAAACAATAAGGTTTTGAAAAAGGGGGAAGATTTTGAAAATTAAAGAAGATGGGAAAGAGATGAAGAGACTATCCTAAAGCATAAAGTAAATGACATGAAATAAAAGTTCTCATTGTAAAGTATCCCAAGAAAAGCCTTTGTGTGTGCATGTGAATTAACCAGGATAAGCATTTGACATAAGTCAAGCAGAGCATCACATTCCTTTGGACTAAGCCACAAGATAAGCAAGTAAGCAGATGAATATCAAAAGCATCAGATGAAAACTAAGGCATCAGATGAAATCTCAAAGCACAGATGAAATTCCAATCATCAGATGAAAGCTTAAGGTCTCAGATGAAATCAAAGCATCAAATGAACCACATGGCACAGATAAATTCTCATGCATCATATGAAAACTCAAAGTCATAGATAATAATCCTTGCATCAAATAAAACACAAAACAGACAGATAAGCCCAAGGTATCAAATGAATCTCCTAAGGTCTCAGATGAAAGTTCCAGGGCCTCAGATGGATCTTAAGGTATCAGATGAAATCCAAACTAAGGGTCTAACATAAGTCCACAAGTTCAATCTCCATAAGCAAAGGATAGTAACCATAGTCCAAGTTATTAGAGCCAAGTTTTTTTAGGGTTTTTTCCTTTATTAATGTCTTTTATGAAAAGGAAAATAAATTCCCAAGGGGCAAAAGGAAAAAGACAATAAGATAAATGACATAAAGATAAAAGGCATAAAATAAAATGGCATGGCTGATAAATGCTAAAAATAAATTGCATAATAGTAAATTGTGAGAATTTAAACGACATAAATGTAAAGGCGGGAATTTAAATGGAATTAATGTAAAAGTGAGGAAATATAAAGTTAGAATAATTAATAGTATTAATGTTAGTAATTAGTATTCTGATTCGGTATAAATTGGTGCTATGTTAACCAATCGTGAGTGAACTTATGTAAAAGTTGCACCTATCTGAGGTCGGTTCAAAATAATGTAGGTGTATTGCATAGAATGTTACACCATGGTTTAAAAGCAAGGTGATCAAGACAAATTCAAGAAGATAAGATCATTACATCAATCAAATCCTTCATGATACCTTGAGATAAACTTATCAGTAATCCAAAGTACCTTGGGTGATCAATTGATCACTTAGAGGTTGATTTGAAATGATGAAAGTTCATCAAGCATCAATCCAAACCTAATTGAACAAAATGAATTCATCATCATCCAATTGATCAAGAAAAAATGATAAAGAGATGAAGAAGTAAGAGATCAACAACCAAATTGAATCATAACTTGGATCAAGTTATCGTCAAGATTAATCACCTTTCTTGGTGGATTAAGGTTATAAACCTATCACCAACACAAAGTATTAAAAATGATTAAAAAGTCATTTAACAATAGATTTGAATTAATGAAGGTTCAAACCAACCAAATCAACACCCAAAGTCCATTGATATTGATGAAACTTTTCATCCAAAAAGTCACAATCCAAGGCACCAGAATATATACAAATTTAAATTGCAAAAATAAGCAAAATAAAGCGCATAAAAGGATTTTTAAATTGTTTTTAAATTGAAAATAAAAGGAAAAATAGCAAAATAATACCAATCCACCAAATAAATGGCAAATAAAAACATAGAAAAATAAGAAATGACCTAAAATATTTTTAGAAATTTTTGGATATTTTTTAAATCAAAAAACTATTTTTAAACGAATTAAAATAAAGCAAATAATAGAAATCTAATGAAAAATAGCAAATCATAAAATAAAAGAGATTTTTCAAGATTTGTTTTGGGATTTTTCTGACTAAAATCTAATGAGAAATGAATTTTTTTAAAGAAAAACAAAATAAAATGAAATTAAAACAAATAAAAGAAAATAGAAAATGCGTGGACCAATAGATTTGGATTCATTAATCCAGGTGGCACATCTAATGACTCATATTTAGAGGAACACCATGGACCTTCAATTAAAACGCACACTGAATCCATTTTAAAACAACCAGTGAAATTAAAAGGACGTGTCTGATTGGTCCAAACATAAAAACAGACTCAGGCCACCCTCTGATACTCTTTGATCATCTTCTTCGGTGATCTCTCACCAGAGTGTTGTCATTTTGTAAACTTAGGTCACAAAACCACCACCATTATGATCGTTACCTCATCATGTATACAACCATAGGCTCAAAGTTCATTCATATAAACTGAGCACGGAGAATTTCATGTTAAATCGTGAAATAAGCAAAAACGAAATTCAAAATTAAACTCAGTAGATCACAGGAAAAACACAAACAAGGTTAAGATTAAGCATTGGTGAACATTAAGCAACATAATAGCATTTGATTTGAGTCTAAAATGTGTCTGCAACTACCTTGTCCAGGTATGATTAGAAAGTGCTGAAAGAGGGACTTGGTTAGGGCGTTTTAGAGAGTCCCAGGCCTTGTTCTTGTTGCTTTAGCTTCAGGAGATGGCCAGGAATCTTAAGAAATCAAGAAATTTCTTTGAAAGAGTTTGAAAAAGAAACATGATCTCTGAAGTTTTTGAGAGAATTTGGAGTTTCAGTAGGGCTTATGGAGGCTCTCCAAGCTTGGAAATTAATGGAATAGCTTGCTTTATTTATAGGAAGAATGATGCTTACTTTGTACGTGCGAAATTGATTAAAAATTGTGTGAATCGAGTTCAATCAAGTGGAGTTGAAACCATGATTCACAAGTGACCAAAATGCAATACATTCCTTGTGATTTTGGGTCATTTTTCTTCCTTGCTCCTCACTAAACAAGAATAAGATTTGGGCTCAAATTGAGACAATGATCACTCTAAAATCTGACCAAAAAAGGAAAATGCAGTTTTGTGCACCCATGTTCAAGCTTACATGAAATCTTGTATAGTTGACATTTATTACTCATTCTTTTTTCTAAATGATCACATCATCATACATAGTACAATGTGAAAATAAAGTATTGATTTGGAGACATGAGCAAAAAGTTATGACCATGTAAAGTTAGCACCATGACTTGTAATTAGGGGTCAAAATAATTCAAAGTCCAAAGTTACCTATAATGCTTTCAAACTTTTCATGGTTTTCCAAGCATAATTGGCCTTTGATCCGTAAAAAAAATTTGTAGAGGGAATCAAATGTGATAATTGGAAAAATTAACCACCCTAAAAGCTGAAAAATGAGAGAGTTATGATTTTGGAAGTTAGGAAAATATCACTTGAATTATATGTCAAATTTCACTAAGTCCACAAATGACGTCTAATGTTTCCAAACTTTGGATGATATTCCAAGCATAATTGGCTCTTGACTTGTAAAGAAAACTTGTACATGATGTCAAGAAGAGTCATTTTTTCAAAGAAGCACTAAAAAATGTTGGAAAATGAGTGAGTTGTGATATTTTGAACTTGAACTTGAAATGTTGACTTTTAGGTCAAAGTACTTTGAACCATCTTGAATCTTTTGGACTTTTCTTGCATTTCAAGGAAACGTGATAAACATGTGAACTCCACATGATGGATTATTTCTTGAACTTTGATTGATCTTGGCCAAATCTTGAGGAAACTTGATGAACGAGGCATGGAAATAAACACAAGAACATTGAGAAGTAGGCAACCAAATTTTGAGCTATCTTTGATCTAATGATGTTGAATGATACTTGAAGAGATTGTGGCCTAAGATTATAGGTCATGCTTTGATGGATAAACTCTTGAGAATCAATTGTTGACTAAATTTGAGTTGGGGGCTCAAAACCCTAGCTGAGGAAACATCACTAGATGCTCTTGATTCAAAACTCCATCTTACAAAATAAATGAAAGAAACAGAGCATATATTTTTTTGGAATTTGGTTAAGGCTAGTAAAGCATAAAGATATATAAACACAAATAAAAAGATACACAAGAGGGTTCTTTATGATCTCCTCAAGGCAAGACTCAGGGGGGTGATAAGGAGGCAACCAAGTTTGGGATCTTGAAGATGATGCAATGATGCAAATGATATGGGGTCTTAGGGGTAAAAATTAGGGGTTTGTTGTACCCTAATTTTTGACCCAAGATCCCACTTCATATGCATCATTGCATATCTAACAAAATACCAAAAAAAAACTTGTGTTTTCTCCTTGTGTCAATCAGGGTTTTGAATCAAGAAATCTCCATTAATACAAGTCTTAATCAAATTAGGGTTTTGATTAAAGAAAGTGGATCATTGACTTTTGGCTCAACGCATGACCTAATGGATTTAAGAATGATTAAAAGAGCTCTAATGGAGCATCTTGACCTAATTATATGGCTCGAGACATTTTCAAAGATATAATTGACTGATAGTGAAAGAATTGGAATCAACTGATGAAAAGTCAACTATTACACAAAAGTCAAACTTGGACTTTTTGGTCAACTTTGGACTTCAAGAATCAAGGGTCATCAAAAAATTCAAATTTATCAAACTTGATCATCAAGAATCAAAAGAATCAAGAAAGTCAACAAAAGTCGAAGTTGAAGATTTATAAACACTTTGAAAAACTCAAGTGTTTTTGCACTTAAAAAGTCCTAACTTCACAAGCAAGTTTCACCAAGATTCAAGTTAATTCAAAGAAAACTTTCAACATGAAAGTTGTAGGGAATGAAAAGTTATGCAACTTTGTCATTGAGGGTTGATCTCCAAAAAGTTCTCAAATCAAGAGATATGAGCATCAGAAGTTCTGCCAACACTTAGAGAAATTTATCAAACAGTTTTGGTCAATTTTTTCTCTCAACTTCATGACCATTTTTCACTAAGATCCAAGTTGATTCAAACAAAGTGTTCAAAATTAAAGTTGTAGATAAATTTTCAAGCTTTATAAAATTTCCAAGAGCATGCATTTATATTTCTTTAGTTGGAAGTTTCAAATTTATGAAGTTGGTTGATCAAGGTTGCATTACAAGTCACTTTTGTGATGACCTAAAGACCAAATCTCCAAGAAATTCTACATAATCTTGCTTTTTAGGCCATAGTACGTCTAAATCTCTCCAAAATTAGAAGAGTACACAAGCTTTTGAGCTTTTTTCCAAATGATACAACCTATTATCCATTTAACTTGCCATTTTTGGAAGAAATTTACCAATACCAATATTGAAAAGTAAGCCTTTTGTAAAAAGCATTTCTTGAGCCCATACCACTGCTCTCCTCTGATCACACACCGCCATGAATCAAGGAAACAATGTCTCTTCACCAGTCTTTCCTTGTACTTGACCTTGAAACCATGGATTTGCAAAATTTCTTCTCAACTATGTTTCACAAACTTTGTGCTTCAAACTGATCAGTTCCAAACCCTAATGTTTCTCTATAAATAGAGATCATATTTGCACTTAAAAATCACGAATTCAGAGATCAAAAAACACCCCTCAATCTCTCTCAAATCAAAATTGGCCAAAATTCTTCATTTTTTAGTTTTAAAATCCATTTCTCCGAAGCTCTTAAACCTTGCAATATTTATGTAAACTAATCATCCACACACCTCACACACATCATGTAGAAGTTGTCCAAACATAAGAATAACTTCTATAATCACTCCATTGTTATACACCATTTCCACTTTTCACTAATTCAACTGACTTGGTCAGAACAATTGGGAAAGCTACAAAACATTCTACCAATTGGAATAGCTTCAGGGAGGTCTAAGGAAGCTTAATCAATCATCATATTGCACTGGGAGGCCATAGAAGAAGCATTAGATTTCTCCAATTTGGTAAAATTTTCAAACTGTGATATCCATATACGTGCATCATTTGTGTTTTATTTTTGAATATAAAATGTAGATATTAATGTCATAAAACTAACCATGTGCTTATTTTTAATTTATATTGTTTGTGTGTTGAGAATTTTGTCTCTGAACAGTTAGGACTTCAATTTGTTACAAATAGAAATTCGTGAGTTGTAGTCAATAATAATTTATGATGCTTACATTTTTGAATTCCTTGTTAAATTTAGAACAACTTTGGTTTTAATAGTTTTCAAAATGGTTGAGAAATGAAGCTTTTAGAAAATTCAAAAATGGTGTTGATGTTGTTGTCCGCGCTAAGAAGATGAAGTTCATCTTTAAATTTTCAAAAAAAAAAAGTTTATAATATATTTAATGATAGTTTTTTTGGAACCGGATGAAACAACCACTACAGTGGCAAGAGATGCACGTGCTAAGGCCTTGGACACTAAGGGTGCGGGTTCGAACTGAAAGGACCCCCCCCCCCCCCCCCCCTTTTGCAATTTCTCTTTTTTTTTTCTATTTTTTATGATCTTCTAAACTTGTTTTTAAATATATTTTGATAGAGGCGTATGTTGAACACCATAGGCACGTGGCCTGGTGGTAAGCCTTTTGAACTATGACCCTGAGGTCTTTAGTTCAAGCCCCTTTGGCCAACAAAATCTCTTTTTTAACACTTATTTCTTTTGTTTTTTATCAAACTTCTCCAATTTTTTAAACCTATCACAACAATTCTTTTTGGGCTGATTTTTTGCATACTATTTATTTATCTATCCTATTTTATAAATATAAGAAAAATACCAAAAAAAATTATTTATTTAACCCTTTTTAATTTAATTCAAAACAAGTCCCTTTTAATTATTTTTAAATGCTTTTCTTTGATTAGGTTTAGAACTTAACTTTTCTTGATAAATCATAAACATCTTCAAAACCTTAATACATAACCTATGACTTATTTATCACAACTTTTACTTTAATAAACATGTTAACCTCCCCCTGTGTTTAATACTTGTGATATGTATGTTTGCTACCATGTTAGTAATTTAATATCTTGTTACACTTATCCCCCTAAAGTCCAAAGAAAATAATAGTATAGTTGATTTTATAGTCATAAGCATCTGCATTCTCCTTTGTATAAAACTCTTGTGAATAAATCATCATATGTATTCTCGTGTAATCTAAAAAAACCTTTTAATCCTAAAAATTATTTTCAAACTTGAACTGCTTTCATATAAAAAACCTTGACTTTGTGCCATTGTATTTTCAAACTTTTTTTCTTTATTAAATGCTTTAATATACTTAAGCATATCAAAACAATTTCAAAATACTAAAAGTGACTCAACCTCACCCAAATCTTTTTTTCCACTTGGATTTTCAATTTAAAACCTTTCTCAAAGATTGGATATAAATCCTATTTATAGTTGAGATATGATTCTCCTATCCCCATATTAATTGTTGAAGTAAATGTGATTTCTTTTCACATGAAGACGTTAGTTGGAAACTTGTTGATCATTATATCCAAGTTAGCATCCCTTCCTTCATGATGATGCAATATCCATCTTCTCATACTCGTGGTGGTATTAGTTTATCTTTCTCTCTAAGAGATGATGAAATATCTCTTCTCCTAAAATCAACCACAACAAATCATTTTGTTACTTTTACCATAAACTACGAGGTTTTGATCCTTCATTGGTACGTAGGTATAAGACTTTGTCTTTCCAAACCAAAAATCAATCAAACATACTTCTTTTCCCATAACCATATTCATTTAACAAACAAACAATTTTAAACAAAAAACTGATATTATAAGTGGTTCATATAGAGTACTATAGATACATAGGGTGATAATACCTTCCCTTTGTATAACCAACCCTTGTACCTTGAATTTGTTCCTTATGCTTTGCTTTTAGTCTTTACTTCTTGCATTGCATGTTAAACAATAGGGTTTTGATCTTTTCCCTTTTCCTTGGAAACAATAAAGTTTGGTGGTGACTTCTTAAGTCTTTGTGAGTGTTGTAACTGGTTTTTAAATTACAGAGTTGTCACCCTTAATTTTTATCCTAAGGAAGGGAATATAAAGGATAACCTTAAAAGTTAGAGATTCTAGGTTTTTTGGACTCGGTTCTAGACGAAGGGAAGGTGTTAGGCACCCCTCGTCTACCTTATTCACAAGGATACTAGGGTTTAGAAGCGCAATTTTTGAGAAATAGGGTTTTAATGTTTTATTAGGGGAACTCGCCACGATTTTAATCATATGCCTATGTATCCTCTTGTGAGGAATCAAAGTCCCAATTCATAGTTCACAGTGTTTGTTAGTGTTTTTTATAGGATTGCGTAGAATTGATTTTGAATTATCCTTGAACCTTGTCTCAGTTGTAAGCAGAGTGATCGTAGACGCGATTTGCAGTTAATTTTGAAAGTAATTCTCCTTAATCTTTTTTCGAAAATATCCTGAGGTTTTGATTATGTTAGTAAAAAATAGTTTATTGTTGGTTAGATATTTTAAATTGATTAATTGAAGTATGGTATGACACAAAGAGGGGAAGTCTGATATAGTCTCCTCATCACATGGCCAGATATTGATCACGTATCATTTGCAGATGGAGTATTTGATGAATTTGCATGGGTTTAAATTATTTGATTTTACATAATAAATCGGCAGACGATGTGTCGACTGATCTAATTACTCGAAGATGGACATCCTATTATTTATAGAATGTTTGAATTAATTTTATACGAGCGAGAATTTATATATTTAAGTTTTAATTGGACTAAACTCTTAAATTATTGATTAAATAAAATTAAATACATAATTATAATTATACTTAATTAGTATAAAAACTGAATTGAAAATAAAAACAAATAAATAAAATCAGAGATGCAATTAGTATAAAGAGAGTGTTGATTAACAAACGAGTAGAAAGGGTGAATTAGAAGCCCAAGGCCTGATGTCATCTCTAAAACCCTAACTTAACTAATTTGATTAATCAAAACAACAAAAATGAATTAAAGATAAAGGGTGGAGCGCCTCATATTATACCTGCTTCTGAAAATTGATTTTCAAAAACAATTGCAATAACCAATGCTAGTGACAAGTGGTAACAATTGATTAGGATAGTAATAAATTGACAAATAAATAAATGAAATAAAGAGGTAGACAATTTATGAATGAGAAACAGAAACACCAATACATGCCTTTTCTTTTCAATAGTCTCTCATCCTCTTTCATGTTCCATCGTAAAAAGAGTCTCTCTCTTTGCAAATCAAACCAAATAATTGAAATCAACATAAAAATACTGAGAGAAAGAATTTACCACTCCTTATGTGGCGGTGGTGCTTCGGATCTGCGAGAGAGATCCCGTCGGAAAGGGCGTGGTAGTGTTTTTGCGGCGGAGACTGGAGGCTGGTTCGAATGCGGTGGTAGGAGTTGTTGTATGCACGGAGGAGTTGCTGTTACGAATGACTTCTCGTGGTGGAGGGTTTGGTCGGCACTCAGTTTTCGTCAGTGGTGACTTTAGCGCCGTATGGAGAGAAGTGAGCCGCGACTACCGCGGTTTCTGCGTGGCGAGGTGCTCGGGTTTTGTCGACACAGTTTCTCGCACGAAAAAAATTTCTTCTGCTTCGTAGTCGTTGTTTGTTCCTCTTTTACCAGATTTGGGTTTTGTGATTTGAATGGTGATGGAACTTGTGGAGAGTGTTTTTTTCTCCATTACATTTCCCGATAATCGATTTGAACTGGAAGATCACTGATGTAGAAGAGAGGTCCCATGGGAATTGTGAAAGGTGAAATTCTCATTGATATAAGTTTTGAAATAGTTTGATGGAGCTTGTCTTTTATGTACTCTCTTTCCCTAATATGTTGGTAGGTGTTGGAACATGTCTATGTTTCAATACGATGTATGTTAGAATATTTTTTTGGTTGAAAAAACCATTTAGTCTCACATTGCTCGTGTGAGAAATATTAATTATCCTACTTCACTATATAAGGAATGCATCTGTTTCATTTCAAATCACACCAAAAACTATTATATTAGTTTTTCCTTCCTCACTCTTATAACTCTGCGTCTCTCGAATTGTCGAAACGCCATTTTCTTCCCCTTTCTTCCTAGTTGAATTTTCTGAGTATTTTTTTGAATTCTCTTTAGAGAATTATGTTAATTTCTTCTCATTTGAGTTGAGAAATTTTCAAGTTTAATCTTTTGGATTCTCTTTGGAGAATTATTTGAATTTCTCTGAATTTCTCTTTGTTGGAGAAATTATTATGAGTGGTCAAATGACCATTATTAATTTCTCTTTGGAGAATTATTTGAGTTTCTTTTTGTTTAAGAAATTATTATGACTGGTCTTTGTACCAGATAGGTGTTGATACCATATTTGAATGGTCTTGTACCATCAGATGGTGTATTTCTAAACCGATTATCTATCATGCAAGTAGTAATCGTACAATATAGAACTGGGTTGTTTTATCTTGGAGGCGGCGCGGTAGTTTGACTGCTTTGCATAATTTTTGAGCAGTGCCGCGAAACGTCTTAAAGAGAGTGACCTAGTATGCGACTCAACCTGATAACTTCTTCGGAGGCAAATGTTTTAAAATCCAAAATCCAACAATTTTAAGACGTTTCAAATTGCCATGGCTACCGAAGAAATTATTGGTTCTTTTGCGGATATTGTCTTTGAGAAATCGTTCATGTTTGAGAGAAGTCACTTCAAACATTGGCAACAAAAGATGAAGTTCTTAACATTGAAAAAAGTTGCTAACGTTCTGATCGATGACATTCTGTTGCTCCTTCTAGAACAATCGAACAAACTAACGGTAGTAAATCTGGAGATTTAGAAGGAACACTTAATAGTGTTGAAGTTGAATCTGCTGCACAGATTAAAGCGGATGATTTACAGCATAGTAAAGAAACCACCTTATAGAAAGAGAATGAAACTCTCTACAAAATCATATTTTGAATAGACTCGCAGATGATCTGTATGATAATTACAGTTAATGTGATACTGCAAGACAAGATTGAGAGACTCAGAAAAAGAAGTATGACGTAGAAGCTGGAGCAAAGAAGTATGTTGTTAACCGCTACTTCAAGTATCAAATACAAAAATGTAAGGTCGAAGGAGGCTCAATGTTACGAACTTCAAAAGATTGCTTAAAAGATCATCACAAAAGGTATGTGTTTAAATGAACAATTTAAAATTGGTTTTATTATTGACAAACTACCCCATAGTTTGAATGTTTAAAAAATAAAAAGGGAATTTTAGAGACAATATCAAAAATAAAAAGTCTTGGTTGTTTCAAACAACAAAAAGAAATTCGGTGTAGTTCTGAAGCCATTTGGCAAATGATTAAAGAATCAGAACCACAATATTGCGAACTGAATTAAGAATGGAAATCCTTCTATGATCCCAATAGCTCCAACTAGGCAACAACCACCACCTAAAAGAAATGGTGTTGGTTTCTCTTTATTTTAACTATGGAAAATCAAGTCATATGACTAAGAAATATAGAAGTAAGTTTGAACTTGGTGTTGTCCCTAATGCACAGGTCAACCTGACTAATGGGCAATTTATTGTTATGGCCATTGAAATCAACATGGTTGATGGATATGTTGGTTGGTGGATAGACACATGCGTCTCTCGTTGTGGCTGTTATGATCGTGTTATGTTTAAACATACACGAATACTAAAGATAAGAAAGTGTTGTTGGGAGATGGCCAGACCACGAATGTTGCTGAAATTGTAGACATAGGAGCTAAATTTCACCTTCAAAAAGATTTTAATCTTAAAGAACGTTATGCATGTTCCTAAGATTAGAAAGAATATTGTTTCTGGTTTTCTTTTAAATAAGACAGGGTTTAGTCAGTCTGTTGGGATAGATTTGTACGTCATTACGAAGAATGAAGTTTATATGTTTAAATTTTTTGTAAAGAATTTGAAAATGATATAATAAGAATTTGTAGTGATAGATAAACTGTATGATTCTAGTTTATTAATGAATTTTATACATGGAATTGTACATGAAACGACTGCACCATACTATCTTGTAATGAATGGTAAAACAGAAAGAAATAATAGAACTCTTACTGAACTTGTTGTTGCAATTATGATGAATTCTGGTGCTGCACCTCACTGGTGGGGGAAATTTTATTGACTGTTTGCTATGTCCTGAATAGAGTCCCCAAGTCAAAATGTGAGATCTCTCCTTATGAAATATTAAAGAAAAGAAAACCAAACTTGTCTTATTTGAGAACTTGGGGTTGTCTGACTTATGTCAGAATTCTGGATCCGAAATGAGCTAAACTCGTTAGTAGAACATATGAATGTGTTTTCATTCGGTATGCAGCAAATAGTAAAGCATATAGGTTTTATGACCTAAAGGCAAAAGTGATCATAGAATCAACTGATGTTGAATTCTATGAAGACAAATTTCCTTTCAAATTGAGAAATAGTTGGGGCACACAATCGAGTCACATTCATGTGATAAGAAGCACAGAAAGCAACGCCAATGTAGAAACAAAACTTCAACGAAGTAAACGAGTAAGAGTTGCTAAAGACTATAGACCTGATTATGCGGCTTATAATGTAGAAGAAGATCCAATGAATCTTCAAGAAGCCTTGTCATCTCTGAATGTTTAGTTATGGCAAGAAGCTATCAATGATGAGATATAATCTCTAGAATCTAACAAGACCTGACACTTAGTAGACTTGCCTCCTGGTTGCAAACCAATCGGTTGTAAATGGGTTTTGAAAAAGAAACTAAAACCTGATGGAACTATTGATAAATACAAGGTTTGCCTTGTTGCCAAGGGTTTTAGACAAAGAGAAAATATAGATTTCTTCGACACCTTTTCTCCTGTCACTAGAATTACATCCATTAGGGTACTTATTTCAATAGCTGCTATTTATAACTTAATAGTACACCAAATAGATGTTAAAACAACTTTTTTAAACTGTGACGTAGAAGAAGAAATCTATATGAAACAACTGGAAGGGTTTGTAATCTATGGATAAGAAAATAAGGTTTGTAAGTTATATAAGTCTTTGTGTGGGCTAAAACAAGCTCCAAAACAATGACATGTAAAGTTTGATAACTTAATGATATCGAATGTGTACAAAGTGAATGAAAGTGACAAATACGTTTATTACAAATTTGAGAATTGTATTTGCACTATCATATGTCTATATGTAGACGATCTACTCATATTTAGATCAAACATTCAGACCATTAATGATATGAAAGACCTCGGAGAAGTGAGTGTGATTCTTGGTATCAAGATCACAAAATCCAAGCAAGGAATTTCTTTGGATCAATCACAATATGTGAAAAAGATCTTAAAGAAATATAATTACTTTGACAGTAAACTTGTGAGCACACTAAATGATCCAACCGTGAAGCTGTTTAAGAACACTGGTGAAAGTGTTAGACAAACAGAACATGCGAGCATCATTGGAAGTCTTAGGTATTCCATTGATTGTACTAAACCTGACATTGCATATGTCGTGGGATTGTTGTGCGGGTTTACTAGTAGACCGAGTAATGAACATTGGCAAGCTATTGAGCGAGTCATACGGTACCTTAAAAGGACCATGAATCTAGGTTTACATTATCATAAATTTCCTATTGTACCTGAAGGATACAATGATGCGGATTGGAATACCTTATCAGATGATTCCAAAGAAACTAATGGCTATGTATTCAACATAGCCAGATGAGTTATATCTTGGAAATCAAAGAAACATACTATCCTGAGAATATAGCATTAGCGACTGCTAGTAAAGAATCAAGTTGATTAAGATGCTTGCTAACTGAGATTCCCTTATGGGAAAAACAAATGTCAGTTGTGTTGATCCACTGCGATAGTACCGCGACTATTGCAAAAAATTGAGAATCGTTATTATAATGGTAAAAAACGTCAAATAAGAAGAAAGCACAGCATTGTTAGAGATTGTATCTCTAAAGGATCTGTAAGAGTGGATCATGTACGCACTGATGAAAATTTAGCAGATCCTTTGACGAAAGGATTAGCTAGAAAGAAAGTCTATAATACATCATATAAGATGGGACTAATGCCTATAGGAAAATGAGTTGCTCATGATGGTAACCCGACCTAAATGAATGGAGATCCCAAGAAATAAGATTAATGGGTAATAACAAGTTGTGAGTAATATGAGATGATCATGCAAGTAAAGCATGAATCCTGAAGTAATAAGAGGATGAGATAATAGAAACTCTTAATGATATCTATACTCTGTATGAGGGAGTACCTAGGCTACAGGAGTACTCTTGATAGACTCACCTATGTGATTGTGGAACTTAGGCCGGTTCCTATGGAATTTCGAGGCAGAATTCCTAGAGCCTTCATTAAACTGGGATACACATGTAAGGCCATTAAAGCACGGGCTATTAGAATACACCTTAAGAAAAGGTTGTGTGCGGGTTTGATGTCTGAGATAGAGTTCAAGACATTTGTGTCACTCTTGTTGAATTGGAATCCTACTTGCTATGCAAAGGTTCAAGTCGTAGACACCTATGTTTATGCACAATCTTAGAAACGTTTGACGTTACTTCTAAAATCAATTTTTTAAATTCAAGTGGGGGATTGTTGGAACATGTCCATGTTTCAATATGTTGAATTTAAAAATTTCTCAAGTCCCACATTGTTAGAATATTTTTTTGGTTGAAAAAACCATTTAGTCCCACATTGCTCGTGTGAGAAATATTAACTATCCTACTTCACTATATAAGGAATGCATATGTTTCATTCCAAATCACACCAAAAACTATTCTATTAGTTTTTCCTTCCTCACTCTCATAACTCTGCGTCTCTCGAATTGTCGAAGCACCATCTTCTTCCCCTTTCTTCCTACTCGTTGAATTTTCTGAGTATTTTCTTGAATTCTCTTTAGAGAATTATGTTAATTTCTTCTCATTTGAATTGAGAAATTTTCAAGTTTAATCTTTTGGATTCTCTTTGGAGAATTATTTGAATTTCTCTTTGTTGGAGAAATTATTATGAGTGGTCAAATGACCATTATTAATTTCTCTTTGGAGAATTATTTGAGTTTCTTTTTGTTTAAGAAATTATTATGACTGGTCTTTGTACCAGATAGGTGTTGATACCATATTTGAATGGTCTTGTACCATCAGATGGTGTATTTCTAAACTGATTATCTATCATGCAAGTAGTAATCGTACAGTATAGAACTGGGCTGTTTTATCCTGGAGGCGGCACAGTAGTTTGACTGCTTTGCATAATTTTTGAGCAGTGCCGCGAAACGTCTTAAAGAGAGTGACCTAGTCTGCGACTCAACCTGGTAATTTCTTCGGGGGAAAATGTTTTAAAATCCAAAATCCAACAGTAGGTCTCGGAGGAAATTCTCATTGATATAAGTTTTGAAATAGTTTGATCATAATATAAATGACCCCACTATTATGCATTATGCCCTTGATAAAAAAACTCTTGAAAATGTTTGGCTTTAATGAACCATTTTGAATCAACGCCTTTTGATTGAGCCTCACAGCAGTTTGCCCCAACATTCAAATTTTGAAAGATGTGTCCCTCAATCTCCAGGATCTGGAGGAAGTACCCTTAGAAATAGCTTAGACCTCACCTTGAACTTGACATAGATTTCCTTGAGTATTCAAAGCTTGAAAAGATTGTACTTGAAGTTGCTTGAAGGCGAATTTAGACCCTACGCAGTATGATGAACTTGGTACGTACTGCCCCAATATTTGAATCTTGGTAGGTTGCCCTGCTTACTAAGGCCTTGAGAGGTTTGTTAAAACAAGGAAACCGAGCCATACCCTGTTGTTGTACCCCAAAATTTTCCCTCTCTCATTTATCAAGACTTTTCTCACAAGACTTCTTTGACTCAAGACAAGATTAGGGTTTGGTCAGCTCAAGACATCTCATTTTACACTAATAACCCAAAATTAGGGTTTGAGTTTGCACAAAGAATTTTGGACCACTAATGCTTCATGTGATTTTCATACGTCATTTTGGACCCCTAAGATTGCTCATGATAAGTTTCAAGCCTTGGATTACACTTTTGCTCAGTCAATTGGATAGGTGACCTAAAAATCAGATATATTGGGGAAAAAGTCAACCATGGTCAATTTATAGTCAAACTTCATAATTTTTGGTCCACATCAACATTTTAGAATCATATGTACCATTTGATCAAGTTTGGATTACAACTCCTCAAGAAATTTGATCAAATCATCAAAAGGGCAAAATGGTCAAAATTCGGGTTTTGACTGAGAAAGGGCAACTTCTGATTTTTTTTACTTAGACAATGACCAATTGAGTTCAAGCATGATTTCAAGGATTCAATGGCATCATCTTGACTTAATTACATGGTTCAAAACATCTCGAGTTCATTGGATTGACAGATGAAATTTGCAGTCAACTGATCAAAAGTCAACTGTACACTGAAAAGTCAAACTTTGACTTTTTAGTCAAAATCAAGTGCCAAGGGTCATAATTCATCAAGATATGTCAAAATGTGAAACTTGTTCAACAAGAAAACCAAATTTGAAAATTAGGGTTTGAATTTGAAAATTTTCATAACTTAGAATTTTTCTAAGTATAAAAATTTTCTTATTTTTTCTCAACTTTTCACCACTTTTTTACCATGATGCCTAATGATTCAAGGAAAGTCTCCAACATGAAATTTGTAGTCCTCCATGAAATCTACAACTTTGCTTCACAAATTTTTCCCTAAAGATGCTTGGATCTCAAGTTATAAATTTGTAATTACATGACCATGAACTTCTTAACTTAGTGAAATTTTGCCCTAATTTAGGCAGGTTTTGGACCCAACTTCTTGCCCATTTTTCATCAAGTTACAATTTGATTTAACAAAAGTGGCCAACATGAAAGTTATAGAGGGTGTTTCAAGCTTTCCAAAACATCCAAGAGCATGAATTTATCTTATTTGAATTAGGAGATACAAGGATCTGAAGTTGGACATTCATTCTTGATTTACAAGGCAGATTTGTGATGAACAAGGAACAAGAATCTTAATCCATGCTGCATAATCTCCAATTTGAAGGCCTTGTGACTTGCAACTCTTACCATAATTTAATGCTTACACAAACTTTTGAGCTATGGTCCATTGGGTCTAAGCATTATTCAAGTGATCTTTCTATTTTTGGCACAAAGGCACCATTGCCATTCTTGCAAAGTTCACTTTAATCATAAAGTCAATTTCTTGAGCCTCTAACTTGTTGTTCTAATCATACACAAATCAGAAGGGCATGCTTAAAGTGTCCAACATCTATATGCAACAAAGTACAAAGCATTGGAACTACAATCTTCAAGCTTGCTTCATGTACAATCTAACCTAGCCATAACATGAGATTAAAAATCTGAGTTTTCAAATCTCAAACCTTCTATATAAATAGATAGGCCGGTTGCAAGAGAAAGGGGTTGGAAAAACAGTTTGGAAAAGAGTTAGAAAAATAGAGTGAACAACCAGTAGTTTTATTGATAAACCTTAAAAAAAAAAGCCATAACAGTCCCTAAGACTTCCACTCTTGAGTTTTGAAGTCTAAACCTTAAAACCTCTCACACTTTGCATATTCCATCTAAAAACCATACAAACATTTCATACCACACAGAGCTTGTTTAATAACCTTCAACAAAAAGGAAAGTCTAGCAGTCTGTTGGAACTTCCTTAAGGTTCACACAACATCTTGAAGGGCATTTGGACTCAAAACTTAAAGTGCAGTTTCAAGGTAAGTCATCTTTACCTTGCCTTTTCCATACATCAACTTTTCTTTTTATAGGATGTAGCAATCACCATTTTTGAAGTTAATCTTTATTTGTTGTTCCTGTTATTCATTCATATGTTAAAAACTAACTGATGTATGCAAAGAATGGTATTTAAAGCAGGAAAATGCAGTATGTATCGACACGTATCCACATGTGTCGACCCATCTTAGTTAAAATACAGGGTATGAGTCGACACATGACCCTCATGCATCGACCCATACTGAGTTCAGGTCACAAAACAGAAGCTGGAAAGGACTATGAGTCGACACATACGCATTTCACGTTGACGCAAAAAAGGTGTATGAGTCGATACATCCCATTATGTGTCGACTCACACTGAACAGATTTCACAAAACAGAAGCTGGAAAAGCCTATGAGTCGATACATACGCATTTTTCATCGATACAAGAAGGTGCATGAGTCTACACATCCCATTATGTGTCGACCCATACTGAACTAATTTTGTTTTACATGGGCAGGGAAAAGCTACGTGTCGATGCATAGCGGTATGGGTCGACACATAGCAGTTCAAAAGTACATTTCCCCTTTATTTTACACTGTTTTCACATTCTTTTCATTATCATTCGATATGGTTGTAATATTTTAGTTCCTACTTCACCCTATTGCTAAATTGTATCCCCATCCCCCTAAAGTGATGTAATATCTTAGCTTTTATTTTCTGCATTTTTACTTGCTTTCCATATATTGTTAGTAAATAAGTGTGTATGGCAAGATAAAAACAACAAAATAGGCCACCATAATCAAAGACTAAATGCATGCAAATCTAACACATTATTCACACATGCACCTCTAGGGTAATATCACTTGTTGCCTTTCGGAAAATAGTCATGTCCCTCGAGCATGGGCATTTTAGCAAAAACCCTCGATAAAAAGATCGTAGTCCCTCGATGACCCTCGATGTTGCCTTCGGTAAACGATCTAGTCCCTAAAACGACATTGCTAAAACGTCTCATATGTTGCCTTCTATGACTATACAAATGTCCCAACGCCCGTCCCGTGTACATCCAAAGATAGGGTTGCTTACCAAATCAATGGTAAGTCAACAATATCAAAGGAATGGAAAATGCATAAGAAATACATTTGAGTAGGTAGATAGCTTCTAAGTTACTTGCTCCATTTCAAACAACAATCCTTTCTATTTTCAAAACAAACACACACATTTCAAAAAACATCTTACAAACAATTGAAAACATTTTTCAAAAGACAAACATCTTTGTATACATTCTTACGAACGAGAATCATTGCAAAGATTGTCTAACGAATGGCCTCTTTTACAAAATACTTTCAAAACCACATCAAGCACTATTTCAAACAAAGCAAGTGATCTAAGCAAGTAACTAAGAGCCCATGGAAAAACATGGATGAAAAGGGTGCTAATATCTTCCCTTTTTATAATCTACCCCCCGAACTCAAGAAAACATCTCTAAAGGTCTTTCCTGTGTTTTTTCACCTTTCCTTTTTGGAGAAAAGAAAATTCGGTGGCGACTCTTGCTAAACCGCAACATTTGCAAACTCAAACGCAAAACCCTCAAGTCAGTTCTCCCACCGTATCACAGAACTGGCGACTCTGCTGGGGATCTCTTAAAGTGGGGTTACCTTAGGGTTAGATCATATTTACTTGCTTATATTGTTTGATTTGTATGCTTTATATTATGGTTCTCTGTTTGGGCTTGCTTTGATCCTCCACCTGGATCTGGGACACCTCTTTAGGTAAATAGCAATAGATTATGGAAACTGTACGGCATAGACCGATATGGTTGAAACAATGGCTATGTTAGTGTGGCGCATTTGTGGGTACCAGTATCCCTCGTGGTGAATCGAGGAGAATACGGGGCCGCTGAGTGGCGTCATGAAGCACTAACTGACTTTAGAACCCTAATTGAACAAACTTGGCCATTAGGATGTAGTGAGATAACCGGTTTCGGTGTAGAGCTGAAAATTGGTTGATACTCGATACTACACTCATTGAGGCTGGACTTTTGGGATATCTCGGACACAAGAAAAGATTGTTGTGCTGAGACAATGCCTAAGAGAAAAGGTCGGTGATATTGAGATCCTTTAGAACCCGATCATTATTTCTAGGACAGGTTGAGCCAACTAGACTTCAAGAGGGTACTCACCTACAAAACTCATGCGAGCCTAAAACATAGGGATTTGTTTGTTGTGTGTGTATATGTTTGCTTTTACATAAACATCATAAACATCATCAACATCATATGCATGCTCACTAACCATTTCAAGGATTTAGAAATTTATCTTTGTTTTTGTTTTGTAGGATATGAATTCTCTCCGAAGAAACACCATCTGAATTAGCTTTGTGAAAGCACATCCTCAACTTCAAGAGCTAGCCTCAAGAGTGCCCGGGGATTCTAATTTTATCAAGAAGTATGGTCGACTCCTCAGTTTGGCTACATCCAACTTCCAAGAAGAGATGATGTGTTTACTATTCCAATTCTTTGATCCCGTACACCATTGTTTCACTTTCCCGGACTATCAGTTGGTACCTACACTGGAAGAGTTCTCTCTACTCTTAGGGGTGCCCATGCTTAATCAGATACCATTCACCGGTCTAGAAGGGATTCCAACACCTGAAGTCATCGCTGAAGCTTTACATGTTAAGAGGGCCGACGTCATAGCCAACTGGGAGACGGGAAGTGGGATTAAAGGTTTTTTAGCTAAGTTTCTATTGGAAAAAGCTCGTTCATTCTGGGATGACATGGATTTCCAAGCTTTCGAAGACGTGTTAGCTCTCCTCATTTATGGTTTGGTTTTGTTTCCCAATTCAGACCAATTCTTAGACGTTAATGCCATCAAAGTCTTTCTCTCTCACAATCCTATACCCACCTTACTAGGAGACATCTTGCATTGCCTTCATACCCGTACCATGAAGAGAAGAGGTACCCTTTTGTGTTGTATACCCCTACTCGCTAAGTGGTTCACTTCACACCTACCTCAGTCAACATTGAAGAACGTGCAAAGATTGGTTTGGTCTCAAAGGATGATGTCTCTCACTCACTCTGATATCTGTTGGTGCTCAAGATCTTTGGAAGATATCCCTATCATTGATCGCTTTGGGGAGTTCCCTAATGTACCTCTGCTAGGTATTAGGGGAGGTATTACCTACAACCCGTGCTTAGCTATTCGGCAGTTTGGGTATGCCCGAAGAGATGGCCCTCATGAGATGCTCATCCAGGGTTTGGTATTCGACTACGACAAAGAAGACCAAGGTTATCGCCAGAGGTTTACACGTGCTTGGGGAATGGTGAACAAGGTAGACAGTAGGACTTTGGGACATAAAAACTCTATCCCTCTCGAGCCTTACTGTGATACGGTGGGAGAACTGACTTGGGATTTTGCGTTTATGTTTGCAAATGTTTCGGTTTAGCAAGAGTCGCCACCGACTTTTTATTTTATCCTAAGGAAAGGTCAAAAAGCACAGGAAAGACCTTTGAGATGTTTTCTTGGGTTCGGGGAGTAGATTATAAAAAGGGAAGGTATTAGCACCCTTTCTATCCATGGTTATACATGGGCTCTTAGTTACTTGTTTAGATCACTTGCTTTGCTTTTTCAATTGTTTGAAATGGTGCTTTGTGTGTGGTTTTGAAAGATGTTTAAAAATAGGTCATCGTTGTGGCAACCTTTGTAATGATTCTTGTTTGAATGTATACAAAGGTGTTTTTTTCTTTTGAAAAAGTTTTCAATGTTTGAAAGTAGGGTTTTGAATTTGTGTGGTGAAGTGTGTTTTGAAAATAGCAAGGATGTCTTTGCAAGCTTTTGATCAAGTAACTAAGAGTTATCTCGAGGGACTTGATCATTTTTGTTTAGGCAACTCAGATAGCGTCATCGCGGGACTATGATATTTTTGTTTGTTTTTGTTTTGCCAAAATACTTGACATGCAACCATGGCCCATTTTTGAAGGCAACAAGTGGATGAAACCCTAGGGGTGCAAGTGTGCATTTGTGTTTGTTTTCATGCATTGTTATCTTGGATTAGGTCAAACTACTTGTTGATTTTATTTTGCATACAAACCCTAGGTCTAGGCATGGCATAATTGAAAGCTTTTTAAATGTGCGAGAATTTAAATGCTACACTATTACAACATGATATAGGGAGGGGGGTACAAATTTGAATTAGGGATATTTGACAAGAAATTAAACCCTAGATTACTATTACAACCAAATTGAATGTACAAGACAATATTTAAAATTTAAATAAATACAATTAAATAAATATCAAATAAAATGTATTATGCAAATAAAAAGATTTTTATGTATGTGAAAAAGGTATTTTTCAATGTGAAATATAAACAAATAAAAGGAAGTCAAATTTGATTATTTTTGTTATTTAGGGAAAAACCTTAATTCTTAAATAAATAGCATTATTTATTAATTATATACAATAATATATTAATTTATACAAAAATAAAAGTATATTGTAAAAAAAATGTTTTTTTTAGTGTAAAATATTAATAAAAATGAAATGTATTATTTTTTGTAATTTTTTGTTCTAATTATTTAACTAAAAAGTATATAAGTATATATATATATATATATATATATTTTTTGTTCTAATTATTTAACTAAAAAGTATATAAGTATATATATATATATATATATATATATATATATATATATATATATATATATATATATATATATATATATATATATATATATATATATATATAATATATATATATATATATATATATATATATATATATATATATATATATATATATATATATATATATATATATATATATATATATATATATATATATATATATATATATATATATATATATATATATATATATATATATATATATATATATATATATATATATATATATATATATATATATTTATTTATTAAACATATTAAATATACAAAGATAAAAATTAATTATTTACAAAAATGGATATTTTCAAGAAAATGTTTTCAAATGTAGATAAAAATAATAAATGAAAAATAAGTATATTTTTTAGATTATTTTTGAGTTTTTATTAAAAGAGAAAATAGTTTATTTATATATATATTTAGTAAAATAAAATAAATATCAAATAAATATGAAAAATATAGAAAATAATTTTTTGGCATTTTTTATATTTAAACAAAAAATAGTAAAGTCAGAATAAAAAATAAAAATGTCAAAATGATGAATATTCAACAAATGGGCCTGGGGGGGGGGGGGCAAACTGAATAAGCATGTGTGAGAAGTAAAAACAACTCAGGCCCAGCCCACCAGACTTCTTCTTCTTCCTCTTGCTCACAAAAACGCGTGCTTCTGTGTATCAATGGCCAAACTCCTGATTCTTTGATTTTTTGACAAAACTCACAACATGAAACTTGTAGAGCATCAAATAACGAATTCAACCATATAAAAAACTTGGATTAACTCTCAAAGACCAGAGAGAATTTCTCTGGCCCTAAATTTTACCCTAGTTTTTTTCAAAAAGTTCATGAGTGAAATTCTCTCAGCACGATTAATGTAAATGAAAACTAAACATATGTATGGCTTCAGGGATATGAGTACAACATATTTTATTCACAAACCTAAGCCTAACCATTCCTAAATAGAGAGATAGAAGTCCATGAAATACCTGTTTCAGTTGACTTCGAGCTGGACAATGTAGCAACCTTCAATGGTGTTTGATCTTCTGTTGAGCTTGCCTGAGGTCCAATGAAGCTTATCCAATGCTTGGTTTGCTTTGAAACAACTTGAATCGTGTTGTAGAACTCAACCTGCAGAGCTTTGAAATGAAAATGGCAAAGTGTGTTAGAGGTGTTACAGGTTGCAATGGGGGCCTGGGATAGTTCAAGTGAGTTGATTGGAAGGTTTTGGAACTATCTTGGGACAAAACGCACGATGGAATTTTGTTGTGGCTTGCAAAATGCAGAACCTGCCCTGTTTTGCAGTAAAACAGTGATTCTGAGTATGAGGAGGTATGAGTAATGAAAGGGTAGTGCTTTAGGCTTGTTGGGATGTATGGAACTTGTTCACAATGTTTGTCTAAGCTTCTCTTAACAGATATGTGAGGTCCTTTGTGTTTTGCCAACTTTCTTCTACTTGAAGCAAGAAAATGCAAATGATGTTACAGCCCTGTACAAGCCTTCCTATCATGCTGCAACTTTGGACCTTGGTTCTTGGAATTGATAGCTTCAATCTTGCTTCAGAGATATGGCCCCATACCTCAAGGATTTTGGTTTGACATAAAGTGTACTTTTATAAAAATGCCATTTAACCTTTTTCCAAATAAAGGTTAATCTTGTATGTAATGTCCAAATGGCTAAGATAACATCTTAATTCAATGGTTAAGCATTAAATTATGAAGTGTAAGTTGGTTTTGAGGCCTGCAAGCTAGCACCAAACATGCTGATTTGAAAATGCAAGTTTGTATGAACATGTATTGGTCATGGACAAAAGTGAGTTTTTGCCAACTTCCAACATTTGATTCTCTCTAACCACAAGGGTTTTTGAGGAGTTCTTGGACAATTTGGAAATCTTGGAACATGTAATAAAATCCATATTTTCAATGCAACTTGAAATTCCAAGTGGAACTAAGTGAAAAGTGGCCAAGAAGATGGGTCCAAATCCTGCCTAGATTAGGGCAAATTTTCTCTAAGTTAAAAGTTTTAGGTACCCTTGTTCCAAAAATCATAACTTGAGATACAAGCTTCATTTGAGAAAACTTTGTGAATCAAAGTTGTAGACTTTGTGATGGACTACAACTTTCATGTTGCAAGTTTTGTTTTAATCTATTTGCATCTTGGTGAAAAAATGGGACAAAGTTAGGAAAAAATAAGAAAATTTCATAACTTAGAAAATTTCTAAGTTATGAAATTTTTCCATTTTAAACCCTAATTTGCAATTTTGGGTTTCTTGATGAACAAGTTTCATAATTTGACATGTTTCAATGGAAAATAACTCTTGGCACTTGATTTTGACCAAAAAGTCAAAGTTTGACTTTTCAGTGTACAGTCAAATTTTGATCAGTTGACTGAAAAATTCATCTGTCAATCCCATGCATTTGAGGTCTTTTGAACTTGTTGAATGGGTCAAGACAATGTCATTGAGTCCTTGAGTCCATATGTGAGCTTGGTTTGCCATTGGTTAGGTCAAACAGTAAAAAATTGCCTTTGTGCAGTCAAAACCCTAAAAATGACCATTTTGCCCTTTTGGTGATCTGATCAAATTTCTTGTGGAATTATGATCCAAACTTGATCAAATGGTTCATATGAGTTCATAATGTTGATCTGGGTCACATTTCATGAGGTTTGACTGTCAATTGGCCACAGTTGACTTTTTCCCCAATACAACTGATTTCTAGGTCAACTGTCCCATTGACTGGGCAAAGATTTGAATCAAGGCTTGAAACTTGGTATGGGCAAACTTGTGAACCCAACAAGAAGCATGAAAGTCAATTTGGGTATTGTAGGTCAAAATATCCTTGTGCAAACTCAAACCCTAATTTGGGTCAACAATGCAAGGAGGTGTCTTGAGTAGAGCAAACCCTAGTTGGTCCTGTGATGAGAAAATGTTGGTGAAATAAGAGGGAAAATTTTGGGGTACAACAGTTTCCCCTGTTCAATCTTTTTGAACCTGAAGAGTTAGATTGGCAAGTTTGCCCTTCGCGACTCGAAGGTAAAAGAGGATTGGACACTAGAGTGCCCATAAATTTGCACTCGTCAAAACATAGGTGCGGGAATGGGCTTAAAGATGCCATTTGGAGATGGCAGAATCTTGCTGGAGATGGGCTTAAAGATGCCATCCAAGAATGTTTGTTGAACTGCAATGCTGTAGGCCAAAAGAATGAGTATCAAAATGGTATCCGCGTCTGGAATGCACTTGAACTGTATCTAGAGACTGAGTTTGTATGAGAAAAAGAATGGCGTCCGTGTCTGGGGCGTATCTGAGCTGTAACTGTGTTTGAATGTTAAATGAATATCAGAATGACTGCCGTGTCTGGAGTGTATATGTATTATATCCGGGTAACAGAGAAATATCTGTGTATGGAGCAACTGTGTGCTGGGGATAAACTTTGAATGAGTGACAGAATGGCAGCCGCGTCTGGAGCGTATCTGGACTGTATCTGAAGTTGAGATCTGTATGAGTAGTAGAATGACTTCTGTGTATGGAGTGTATCTGTACTGTAACTGGGATCTGAATGAATGACTGAATGACTTCCGTGGCGACTGCACTAAGGGGATCAAACTGCTGATGTTAGGGTCAGAATGGTATCCGTGTCTGGAATGCATTTGAACTTGAGGTTGATAATTGAATCTGAATGAGAGATAGAATAGCCGCCGTGTCTGGAGCGTATCTAGTCTGTATCGGATTGCTGAAGTCTGAATGAGTAGTGGAATGACCGCCGTGTCTGGGGTGTATCCATACTGTATCTGAATAATTATTAATGATAGCCTTTTAATCTTATCCTGAAAAGGATAAAATGTTAGCTAAACACAAAGTTATGTTGCATGATATGTATGATGCAATGAATTGCGTTTCATCAATGTTTATGATATATGAATGTAATGGTTATGTGTGATACGGTGGGAGAACTGACTATGAGTTTTGCGTTTGTTTTCGCAAATGTTTCGGTTGAGCAAGAGTCGCCACCGACTTTTTATTTTATCCTAAGGAAAGGTTTAAAAAGCACAGCAAAAACCTTTGAGATTTTTCTTGGGTTCGGGGAGTAGATTATAGAAAGGGAAGGTATTAGCACCCTTTCTATCCATGATTATCCATGGGCTCTTAGTTACTTGCTTAGATCACTTGCCTTTTGTTTTCAATTGTTTGAAATCGTGCTTGTGTGTGTGTGTTTGAAAATGTTTTTGAAAAGAGGCCAATGTGGTGGCAACCTTTGTAATGATCCATGTTGGGATGTATACGAAGGTGTATGTCTTTTGAAAAGGTTTTCATTTGTTCTTGAAAGTTTGTTTTGAAAGTGTTATGAGGTGTGATTTGGAAAATAGGCAAGTGTTTTGTTTTGCAAGTTTGATTCAAGTAACTAAGAGGTTATCTACTCCTAAATTTCTCAAAGATTATTGATATGTTTTAACCCTTTTAATAAGTTTGTTCCACCATTGTATTTGGTGGACAATCTTATGTTAGGATGTGAAAGGGACGGGCGCGGGTCATCGTTTAGGCCATAATTGCAACGGTGTCAAGTATCTTTGGGCAATTTTCTTTAAGGGACTTGATCATTTGTTTAGGCAATATTTTGAAAGTATCATTGAGGGACTATGATCATTTGATTTGTTTGTTTTGCCCAAAGAGACCTAACATGCAATATGGCCCATTTATCTGAAGGCAACAAAGTGGAATACCCTAGGGGGTGCAAGTGTGATTTGTGTGTCCATTTTCATGCTTGTTTATCTTGAAATTAGGTCAAAACTATTTTCGTTGTTTTTTCGCGTACAAACCCTAATTCTAACATGGTATAATTAGAAAGCAATAAAGTGCGAAAATAAATTTACTAAGCTATTACAAAACCATATATGGGAAGGGGGGTACAAATGTTCAAATGGGGGTTTTTTAGACAAAGAAATTAAACCTAGCTATTACATCATTTTTTGGAATATTTACAAGGTAATTTAATTGCATAAATTAAATAAAATAAATATGCAAGATGCAAAAAATGGTTTTTTGTATGTATGAAAAATATTTTTATGTGTCAAAATAAACAAAAAGAAAAGTATTATTTTTGGAGTTTTTTCATGTTTAGGATCAAACCCTAATTCTACTAAATAAAATGTATTATTTATTCAGTATATAATATTTATTATTTATATACAAAAATAAAATAAAAATGAAGTATATTTGTAAAAAATGTATTTTTAGTGTTAAATATTAATGAAATAAAAACATGTATATTTTTGGTATTTTTATCCTAAGTGTATTAATAAATATATATATTTATGTATTATTCACAAATTATTTTAAATATGCACAAAATAATAATATTTAATTTTTATAAAAAAAGTATCTTTCACATAAAATATTTTCAGAATATAAAATGAAATAAAATAAAAATAAAAATGTATTTACACTATTTTAACATTTTTCAAATAAAAGTATATCTATTTATTTATTTATGTTCAAATAACTAGTCTAATCAAATAAATATCTAATAAATAGGAAAATGGTATAAAAAAAATATTTTTATGTTTTTTATATGATGAGGAAAAATAAATAAGTCAATCCAAAAAAGAAAAGTCAAAAAATCATTAAAATGAACAAAATGGACTTAGGGGGTTCAGAAGTAAAAAGGGTGTGTGAAAAGGAAATACAAAAATAGGTCCAGCCCAGATAACCTTTCTTCAACCTCTGGCCAAACAATGTCAAAAAACGCGCGCCTGGTTCCCTGATTCAAACATCTTGATTCCTGGCTTTTTAATGAAAACTCATAACATAAAAAATGTTCAGCATCAAGAGACGAATCCAACCATATGCAGAACTTGTCTTAACTCTCTAAGATGAGAGAGAATTTCTTCTCCCCCAAATCCTGACCTAGATTTTCTTCCATGTTCAGACTCAAAATTCTTACAACACACATAATATAAATAAAATCTAATTATATGGGCATGTTCAGGGCAATGATTGTGACATATTCTCTTCACAAACCTAAAGCTAACAATGCCTAATAAGAGAGATACGAATTCAAGAACTTACCTGTTCAGTTGAAGTTCTATCTGGAAATGGAGAAGCTTTCAATGCAAGGTGATGATTGGGATAGTTTCCTTGAGGTCCGGGGATGCTATTCCAAGCTTTACTTTGTCTTGAAAGCTTTTGAATCGTGCTAGAGCACTTCACCTGCAAATCAGAAAAGTGAAAATGGTGGAACCAGTTAGAGGAATTACAGGTCGTGTTTTAGGTTTTGGTTAGCTTGCATAGATGGTATGGAAGGTGTGTGAACTGGTTTGGGCAAGAAAGCTTGAGAGGAATGAGAGATGGACTCAAACTGCAGGCCCTGCCCTGTTCTTGCAGTTTGAAGGTGATTCTGGGAATGGGAGTGTATGAGGGATGTTAGGGTCGTGTACTAGCTCAGTTGGTATCTCTTGAATGTGTTTCACAAGTTTGCTTAAGTGTTTGTAAGCTGATATGAAAGTTGGTACAAGTTATGCTATGTTTCTTCTTTCTTAAGCAACAAAAGGCAAGTTGATGTTCTAGACTGATGCAGGCCCCCATAACATGCTGCAACCCTTGGCCTTGATCAGTGCAATGTGTCTCATAACTTGTGCCTAGAAGATTTTGACTGTACCACTTGGATTTGCAAAATGGACATAAAGTTCTACTTTTTCAAAATGGAAATAATGCTTTATCTATAAATGGATTAATCTTCTAGGCAATGGTTGAACACACAAAACATGGTCTTGGCACAAAGGTTTGGCATTAAATTTATGAGTGTAATTGAGATAAAAGGCCTGTAATCAAGTGGCATGCTGAGTTTTGAAAATGCATAGTGTTATGAACATGTAACTTGGCCTAATCAAAAGTGAGTTTTTACTATATTGTGAAATTCGATTCTCCCTAACCATGAGGTTGTTTGAGAAGTTATTGGACATTTTAGAAAGCTTGGAATGTGTACTACAATCCATCTTTGAAATGCAAATTGAAATTCCAAGTGTAAGTGTATGGAAAATGTCCTTGAAGTTAGGTAGAAAACCTTGCCAAAATAGGTTAAAATTTCACTAAGTTAAGAATGGTTTAGCACCCTTATTCCAAAAATTGTAACTTGAGATACAAGCCTCATTTGGGAAAACTTTGTGAATCAAAGTTGTAGATTATGAAACAAGCTACAACTTTCATGTTTTGACTTTTGTTTGAATCCCAATGAATCTTGGTGAGAAAGTGGGGCAAAGTTGGGAAAAAATTAGGGTTCTCCATAACTTAGAAAAATTCTAAGTTATGAAAAATTCTCATTTCAAACCCTAATTTGCAATTTTTGATTTCTTGGTGAACAAGTTTCAAGATTTGGCATGTTTTGATGAAAAATGAATCTTGACTCTTGATTTTGACCAAAAAGTCAAAGTTTGACTTTTCAATATACAGTCAAAATTGATCAATTGACTGAGAAATTCAACTATCAATCTTGTGTATTTGGGATCTTTTGAACTTGTTGAGCATGTCAAGATGAATCCATGGGGTCCTTGAGTCTATATGTGAGCTTGGTTTTCCATTGGTTGGGTCAAACAGTCAAAAATTGCCTTTGTGTAGTCAAAACCCTAAAAAATGATCATTTTGCCCTTTTGATGATCTGATCAAATTTCTTGTGGAACTGTGATCCAAACTTGATCAAATGGTCCATGTGAGTTCATAATGTTGATGTGGGTCAATTTTCATGAGATTTGACTGTCAATTGGCCACAGTTGACTTTTTCCCCAATACAGTTGATTTCTAGGTCAACTGTCCAATTGACTGGGCAAAATTTGGAATCAAGACTTGAAATTTGGTATGGATAAACTTGGGAGTCCAACATGAAGCATGAAAGTCATCTTAGGCATTTTGGGTCAAAATATCTTTGTGCAAACACAAACCCTAATTTGGGTCAACAGTGCAAGGAGAAGTCTTGAGCAGTGGAAACCCTAACTGGATCTTGATCTCCAAGGGCTTTGTGATGAGAAAATGTTGAGGAAATGGGAGGGCAAATTTTAGGGTACAACAGTTGCCCCTGTTCAATCTTCTTGAACCTGAAGAGTTAGATTGGCAAGCTTGCCTTTCGTGACTCGAGGGTAAAAGGAGATTGGACACTAGAGTGCCCGGAATTTTGCACTCGCATGTTGGAGTATCAGCAATGTGATGTCGGGAATGGGCTTATAGATGCCATTTGGAGAGGTGGTGGATAGGGAGATGGGCTTATAGATGCCATCTGGAAATGTGACAGGACTTTGTCGGGAATGGGCTTATAGATGTCATTTGGAAGTGTTGATCGCATAAGAGATTCCTTAGCGAAAACTTGTGTATTTGAGAAAGACAGATGTTTTCCTGGCTTGTTACATGTGTTTGATCTTCAATCTCCTTATGCAGATATGCCCTGGCTAGATACATGTATCAAATCTACAATCGATTGCTCACAGATGTGCCCTGGTTGGATACAGGAGTCGAATCCGGAAATAGTCGTCAATAGATATGCTCTGGCTGGATATAGGAATCGAATCTTCGAACTCTTCAAACGTGCCCTGGCTAGATACAGGAATTGAGTCTGGAAATGTGGTCAACAGATATGCCCTGGCTGGATACAGGAATCGAATCTGGAAATAGTCGTCAATAGATATGCCCTGGCTGGATACAGAAATCGAATCTTCGAACTCTTCAGACGTGCCCTGGCTAGATACAGGAATCGAGTCTGGGAATGTGGTCAACAGATATGCCCTGGCTGGATACAGGAATCGAATCTGGAAATAGTCGTCAATAGATATGCCCTGGCTGGATACAGGAATCGAATCTTCGAACTCTTCAGACGTGCCCTGGCTAGATACAGGAATCGAGTCTGGGAATGTGGTCAACAGATATGCCCTGGCTGGATACAGGAATCGAATCTGGAAATAGTCGTCAATAGATATGCCCTGGCTGGATACAGGAATCGAATCTTCGAACTCTTCAGACGTGCCCTGGCTAGATACAGGAATCGAGTCTGGGAATGTGGTCAACAGATATGCCCTGGCTGGATACAGGAATCGAATCTGGAAATAGTCGTCAATAGATATGCCCTGGCTGGATACAGGAATCGAATCTTCAAACTCTTCAGACGTGCCCTGGCTAGATACAGGAATCGAGTCTGGGAATGTGGTCAACAGATATGCCCTGGCTAGATACAGGAATCGAATCTGGAATTGTGACAGTTGAAGGTAGTTGTCTTTGGGATTGTCTTTTCCCTGAAAAGGCAAAAACATAAGTTGTATGCAATGTCATGATGTATGATACGCATGATGTCATGACGTTCAACATGAGATAGTGTTGTATGCACTTTATCATGTATGTAAGCAAGATGTATGAAAATGTGAAATGTTTATGAATGTAATCTCGTCTTTGGAAAATAAATCCTTGACGACCGGTCGGGGAATTGCTCGGTGGTAGAGATACTTTGCTGAAGTTTTGATGAGAGGCCTGCTGAGGACTTCAATGATGGATTCCGCTGGGGATAATGATGATAAACTCCGCTTGGGAACACCGAAGATAAACTCCGCTGGGGAAAAAGGAGGAACTTTGCCGAGGGCGATCTTCTGTGGCAGATAGCTGAGGATAACCCAGTTATAAGCCCTTGTGAGGAATAACTTTGAATAAAGCTCGGGAGAGACGTCCGTACTTTGCAGGGATAAGCTTCCAGAATCTACTAGGGATAAGCTTCAAGACCTGTTGGAGAAACTTTTGGAATTGTACTGGTAAATGGTTCCACTGGGGATGATGGTATTCCACCGGGGAACAATCTTAGATCAAGACTACCGGGGATGCTTGCTGATGAATGTCTATACTCTGCTGGGGAAAGTATTGCTGAATCTTGTCTTATTCTGCGGGGAGTTGAGATGATTTGGTCACATTCTTCAGTCGAATCTACCTTGGTACCTTGGCGGACAAAGCAACCAGACTGCATCAGACAACTTCACATTTGCCCCTGTCTCTGATGTCACCTGTAATTAATCTTTTGTTTCATATGCAAATATTTATGAATCAGCAATTTAATGTCAAATGCATATATCAAAAATGAACATTGGACGTTCTTCGCAAGACAAAATAGAAAAAGGAAAAACAATGGCAATTTGTATGGACAAGTGAATTTGTATTGATTTGAGTTTTGCCTGTGAATAAGCGTTTTTGTACAAGAGGCTGACATCCTAGTAAGAGGATGCCGCCGAATAACATAGAATTTAAAATTTTGAAAAGGAAACAAAACAGCTATGTGAACAATCCCACCGGGTTCCAACTCTGCTATCGCCTTTATGTCTTCAAGCGTCTCATCACCTTGCTGCTTAGTTGAAGATGAAGCCGATTGGTCGATGCCGAAATCTGAGCCAGATAGTTGATGCCGAATTCCGGATGCAAAGTGATCCAATGAGACACAGTGTTACGCTTTATCCCTAACTTTTGCCTGGACCGCCCTTTCGGGTTTTCAGTCCACCGAGATACCCATTTTTGCCCAAGCCGCCTTTTCAGGTTTTCGACTTGCCGGGTGTACAGATTTTTTCATTTCATCCCTTACTTTTTCCCGAACCCCTTTGGTTCGCCGGGAAGCCCTTATTTTTGCCTAGGTATGTCAACCCAACGGGTCTTTTATTCATGCGTAGTATCTTTTCACTATGTCTGCATTGGCGGGGTGAGGAAGGTCGTCACCATCCATGGTGGTTAGGATCATGGCTCCTCCTGAGAACACATGTTTAACCACAAATGGCCCTTCGTACGTAGGGGTCCATTTGCCCCGGGAATCACTTTGAGGAAGGATGATGCGTTTGATTACCAGGTCCCCAACTTGATACTCTTGTGGTCTGACTTTCTTGTTAAATGCCCTGATCATTCGCTTTTGATACGTCTGACCATGACAGATAGCAGTGAGTCTCTTTTCATCAATCAGGTTTAATTGATCAAGTCGAGTCTGGATCCAGTCATCTTCATTCAAGTCTGCATCTTTCATTATCCGGAGAGAGGGTATCTGAACTTCAATTGGCAAGACTCCCTCCATGCCATAGACCAAGGAGAAAGGAGTTGCCCCGGTTGACGTCCTTGCTGAGGTACGGTACCCATGAAGAGAGAACGGTAACATCTCGTGCCAATCTTTATAGGTCACTGTCATCTTCTGCACAATTTTCTTGATATTCTTATTAGCTGCTTCCACAGCCCCATTCATCTTCGGTCGGTAGGGAGAAGAATTATGGTGCTGTATTTTGAATTGCTCACAGAGTTCAGTGATCATTTTGTTATTGAGATTGGTACCATTGTCCGTAATGATTCTTTTCGGGACGCCGTATCGACAGATCAGATTATGCCAGATGAAACGTGCCACGACGCTCTTGGTTACCGTTGCGTAGGAAGCTGCCTCAACCCACTTCGTGAAGTAATCGATTGCCACCAAGATGAAGCGATGCCCATTGGATGCCGTCGGTCGGATCTCCCCGATCATATCAATGCCCCACATTGCGAAAGGCCAAGGTGCCGTCAGGACGTTCAGAGGAACCGGAGGGATATGCACCTTATCAGCATAGATCTGGCATTTGTGACAAGTTCGAGAGTGTTGATAACAATCGGCTTCCATTGTGGACCAGAAATATCCTGCCCGAAGGATTTTCTTTGCCATGGTGTGTCCACTGGAATGTGTTCTGAATGTGCCTTCATGCAGTTCTATCATGATCTTCTTTGCTTCAGCCTTATCCACACAACATAGTAGAGTTGAATCATGATTCCGTTTGTAGAGGATGTCGTTTCTTAGGAAGAATTTTGCCGCAAACCTCCTCATGAACTTCTTATCATTGACAGATGCACCTTCAGGGTACTCCTGAGCTTCCAAGTACCTCTTCACCTCATGATACCAGGGTTTTTCAGTCACCTTCTCGGCCTCGAGATCGCAGCAGTATGCCGGTTCGTCCAACTTCCAGATAATGATCCGGGGAGCCTCATTGTCCCATTTAACTTTGAACATTGAAGACATTGTAGCTAGTGCGTCCGCTAGCTGATTCTCCTCTCTTGGGAAGTGCTCAAAAGTTATCTCTTCAAAGTGGGGAAGCAAGGTCAATACATACTCCTTGTAAGGAATAAGATTTGGGTGTTTCGTATCCCACTCGCCTTTAATCTGATTGATCACGAGAGCGGAATCTCCGAAGACACTTAGAAATTTGATCCTTAAATCAATTGCAGCTTGTAGACCCATGATACATGCCTCATATTCTGCCATGTTGTTGGTGCAGTTGAAACACAATCGGGCGGTGAGTGGAGTATGAGTTCCTTTGGGAGATATGATTACAGCGCCGACGCTGTTACCCAAAGCATTGGAGGCTCCGTCAAAATGTATAGACCATCGGGATCCTTCCTCAGGTCCTTCATCTGGCCCAGGTACTTCACAGTCAGTTACCACCATGATGTCTTCGTCCGGAAAATCAAAGTTCAATGATTGGTAATCGTCCACAGGTTGGTGTGCCAAATGATCTTCCAGTACACTTCCTTTGATTGCTTTCTGAGTTGTATACTGGATATCATATTCTGTCAAGATCATTTGCCATCTTGCTATTCTTCCAGACAGAGCAGGCTTTTCAAATATGTACTTGATGGGATCCATCTTTGAAATCAATAGAGTGGTATGAGTCAGCATATACTATCTCAGCCGGCGAGCAGCCCATACTAGAGCGCAACAAGTTTTCTCAAGCAGTGAGTAACGAGACTCACAGTCGGTAAACTTTTTGCTCAAGTAATAAATAGCGTGCTCTTTTCGGCCAGACTCGTCATGCTGCCCCAGCACACACCCCATTGAATTGTCAAGTACTGTCAAGTATAGTATCAGAGGTCTCCCTTCCACTGGTGGCATAAGAATGGGTGGCTCTTGGAGATATTCCTTTATCTTCTCAAAGGCAGCCTGACATTCATTGTTACAGCGTACTACTTGATCTTTCTTCAGTAATTTGAAGATTGACTCACAAGTAGCAGTCAGATGTGAGATGAATCGGGCAATGTAATTTAGTCGTCCCAGGAAGCCTCTAAATTCCTTCTCTGTCTTTGGAGTCGGCATCTCTTGTATGGCTTTTACCTTGGCAGGGTCCACCTGGATACCTTTATCACTCACAATGAAACCTAGCAATTTTCCGGACCTCACCCCGAAGGTGCATTTGTTGGGATTTAACCTCAGCTTGTATAACTTCAGTCGGTCAAACAGCTTCCTCAGATGATCAAGGTGTTCTTCCTCAGTTTGGGACCTTGCAATCATGTCATCAACGTATACCTCAATCTCATGATGGATCATATCATGAAATAAAGCAACCATGGCACGTTGATAGGTTGCCCCAGCATTTTTCAATCCGAATGGCATGACCTTGTAACAGAAGGTGCCCCACTGAGTCACAAAGGTAGTCTTCTCCATATCCTCCGAAGCCATCTTGATCTGATTATACCCTGAAAAACCATCCATGAAGGAGAAAACCTTGTGTTGAGCAGTATTGTCAACAAGAACGTCGATGTGAGGTAAGGGGAAATCATCCTTGGGGCTTGCCCTGTTCAAGTCCCTGTAGTCGACACACATTCTGACTTTACCGTCCTTCTTCGGCACTGGCACCACATTGGCAACCCACTGAGGGTAAGAAGTTACTGCTAGAAACCCGGTGTCGAATTGCTTCATAACCTCAACCTTGATCTTTTCGGACATCTCTGGGCGCATACGGCAGACCTTTTGCTTTACCGGGGGGCAGTCTTCCTTAGTTGGCATGTGATGAACTACAATGTCGGCATCCAAACCAGGCATATCTTTGTATGACCAAGCAAAGACCTCCATGTAATCATGTAGCATCTGGATCAATCGTTGCTTCACGCTGAGCTCTAGATTAGCCCCAATCTTGACCTCTTTTCTATCTGTCTCCGTACCCAGGTTAATTGTTTCCACTGGCTCTTCATGTGGTTGAATAGCCCTCTCTTCCTGGAGTAGCAGTCTTGCGAGTTCACCAGGCACTTCACAATCATCTTCACCTTCGTCTTCGGCCAAGTTGATCGGATTCTCGAAGTCATAACTGGCGGTAGCAGAGTTGTTACCAGTGAGATCCAGAGTGGATTGAAACCTGTATAAGTGAGTGTGTGTAAATATAACTGTTTTGCAATATATAACACAGAAAGAAAGAGCATAAGATTTGAAATGCAACAAACGTCCAATGTTTTGATTGATGATATATGGAAATGTCATACAAAAAGCCCTCACAAATGGAGCTACGATGCCCCGGGTAGGACACCGAGCCAATAAAGTTTTAACATATTGTTTGTTACAAATTGGAAATCAAAAGAAATAATTACTGCGTGACAAATGTGATAGGTGTAAAATCCTTTGCCGTCCAGTTGCTTGGTCCGTTGCTGGTAGTCGGGTAGATCCAACTGTCAAACTCCGCTTCCTCTACATCCTCCTCAATAGCATTCACCCTTGGACTGGTGATAAACACTGGAGCCTTTCTGATCTTTTCCTTGCGCACAGCCCTCTGAGCCTCTGCAGTAAAGCCCAGCCCAAACTTGTCGTTCTTTTGAGTGAAGTCAGGAAGCTGACCCCAGTTCGCACAATTGCCTTTCTCGATTACAGCCCGGGCATCCTTCAAAGATGCCACCTTCAACGGAAAGTCTTCTTCAACCACTGCTTCAGCTGATGCCAAAATTGGAGGTACTTCCTCAAAATGCTGAAAGGGGGTTTCAATAAACTCCCCGTCCATCTCGATATACCGGAATGAATTCAAGTGACTAACCATGTATTCCTCCTCACCCTGCACAGTAACAATCTTCCCCTTGACAGGGTATTTGAGCTTTTGGTGTAGAGTGGAAGTTACTGCCCCAGCTTTGTGAATCCAGGGTCGACCCAACAAGCAGGAGTAAGATGGACGAATATCCATTACATAGAACGTTGAGTCGAAAACCTGGGAGCCCACACGAATAGGAATGTCTACCTCACCGTGCACCATCCTCTTAGAACCGTCGAAGGCTCTAACAATGATGTTACTAGGTTTCAGCTCCAAATCCTCACAATCCAGACGATCCAATGCCTTCTTGGGCAAAACATTCAGGGAAGAACCGGTATCCACCAACACGTGTGCGAGAGTAGTGCCCCTGCACTCTATAGAGACGTGCAGGGCATCATTGTGATTTTTCCCTTTGGCGGTAAGGTCAGCATCTGAGAACCCCAAGCCATTGTCAGCCGTCAAATTAGCCACACAGTCAGTGAATTGATCCGCGGAGGTCTCTTGCGGTACATGGGCCGTTTTCAGAAATGAAATCAGGGCTTTTGCATGGGCCTCTGAGCATAGCAGCAATGATAGCATAGAGATTTTGGAGGGGGTATGCCCCAACTGTTCAACAACGTTAAAGTCACTCTTTTTGATGATTTTGAGGATTTCCTCCATTTCTTGTTGGGAGGCTTCCACAGCAGTCTTTTTCGGTGCCTCCGTCCTGGCAGGCAAATCGGTAGCAACTTTTTTTCCCCGAGTATCGGAGGACTCGGCGGCAGTAGTAGACACAGGAACTTGATTCGGCACATGCACACTTGCGGGTGTGATGGTGAGAGGTTTTCGGATAACTGGCGGTGCAATTTCAGGCGAGAAGAGCCTGCCACTGCGGGTAATCTTGGCGGGACCAGTGATGTTACTGATACTGGTATTGGTGTTGAACTCCTGCTTCACCCCAAGCACATACACGTCGGCCCCATAATGCCATGGGACCGCTTTATCAGACTCATAGGGGAGAGGCCCCGGAACAGTAATAGTAATGGGTGCAACAGACATAATTTGGACTGGTTTCTTCATGGGAGCTTTGGCAGGATTGTAAATTGTGACAACAGATACTTCTTCAACGGAGACAAACGGAACAGCAGTTTTCTTGAACAGAATTTCCTTGCTATCCATCAGGCTTTGGATGCCTGATTTCAGCAGTGGACAACCGGTAGGGATAACAGCACACAGGAGGCAACCCTTGCTACAACCCGGAAATAAATCGGCTAGTAGTAAGTTCCTCTTAACAGTCAAAAGAGGGGTAGCAACGTCATTCACCGAAACAGCATACAAACTTCCTCAATGGCATTTACCCTATGTTGGGGCATAGGAGCAGTTACAACATTTGGCCTCTCAGGCGCTTCAAACTGAATTTCCTTCGCGTCGATAAGGTCTTGCACCTCGTTTCTCAAGGCCCAGCAATCATCAGTAGTGTGCCCGGGGCTATCGGAATGATAAGCACAATGGGCATTTGGGTTATACTTAGGAGATGCAGTATTCACGACTTTTGGCGCTTCTTTGGGGGTCACCAAGTTGGTTGATAACAGTTGCGGTAAAATTTGTGATAAGGTCATACTCAGCCTAGTATACTGCCTCTTGGGCCTTTCGCCTCTTTGTTGATTGTACTGCTGAGGAGCAGCAACAGGCTTTGAAATGACCAAAGCATTGACGGCTTGGCGACTTTCTGGCTTGACTTGTTTTCTAGGACCATAGACGGCGCTTGCTTCTTTCTTGAACGGCCTCTTCTCAGTACTTGTGGAGGCAGCTTTTTGTATCTTTCCTGACCTGATGCCAGCTTCAATTCTTTCTCCCGCCAGAATCAAATCCGTAAACCCAGCGGAGGAGTTACCAACCAAATGATTGAAAAATGGACCAGACAAAGTCCCTAGAAACATATCAACCAGCTCACGATCAGTCAATGGAGGCTGCACCCTGCCAGCCAAATCTCTCCATTTTTGTGCATATTCTTTGAACCCTTCGCCAGTTCCTAGAGACATACCCTGAAGTTGGGTACGCGTAGGAGCGAGATCAGAATTGTATTAATATTGTCTGTAGAATGCGGTTGCCAAATCTTCCCAGTGTCGGATACTAGTTCCATCTAGTTGGTAGAACCACTCAAGCTGTGACCCCGAAAGGCTATCTTGGAAGAAGTGAATCCAAAGGTTCTTATCTGCCGTGTAAGGTTGGATCTTCCTTACGTATGACCTTAGATGCAGCTTTGGACAGGAGGCCCCGTCGTATTTGGCAAAGGCAGGCGCCTTAAACTTGTGTGGAATTACTACCCCAGAAGATAACCCCAGATCTCCGAAATCCAGTCCCGGTACATTCTGAATCTCCATGGCGCTCAAGCGGTCTTCCAATTGCTTGTATCTGTCAGCAGCAGGTGGGTATTGTTCGTCGTTGTAGTCCGTCTCGTTGTCAGAGACTGCAGGACTAGGAGCTCCTCCCCATTGGGGACTGTTTTTCTCAGCAGAAGAAGTAGTTGGTTCAGCTTCATTATGGAGTGTGTTCCCAAATCTGCGTCCAGTTTTGAATAACGCAGTCCTCTTTTTCTTCTTCTTCTTCAGGAGTAGAGTCTTCAACTCTTGCTGACCTTGGGCCAGGCTCAGGACCATTTCTTGAAACTGGGCACTTTGGGCCTGAAGGGCCTTGATGGCTTGCTCACTGGATGAGTCTGGATTCATGATGACTATTCAAATAAACAGCGAAGAAGATTAAGCAACCTGTGAAATAGGGTACCTGCTATGCATATGGTGCAATGAGATGCGTATGTTTTATGTTTTCAAAGACAAACAAGATTCAACTTTGTAGACAAAAGGGAAACACACTTCATTAGATTAAAAATTTAATTGTTCAACAACTTGCCCTTAGGCATTACAGGAATGGAAAATACTGGAAAGGAAATAAAAGCTATAAAAGGAAATATCCAAAGCCCATCAGTGCTCCCATGGCCTCCTTTTCTCAGTGTTGATGTAGTTATTCAGAACCCGCTCTTCCTCCAATTGCTTAGTCAGCCTCTGGATCTTCCGCTCCTGCTCGTTGAACTTTTCCCGATAGAAATCCCGTTCTTCTTTTAGCTGCGCCCAAGATCTCTTCATGGTGTCAAAATCAGTGGGTATCTGAGGAGGGAGGACAGTTGGAGGAACCCCATCTGCATTAGGAGATTTAAGAATGATAGGTCTGACAGCTTCGTACGGCATACCTAACTTCTGAGCACGGATGCGGACCCATTTGCAATAGGGTTCCATTGGTAGAGAAGTCTTTGGTCCCAACTCATGTGGGTCAGCTTTGTGAATTCTGTCCCAAGCTCGAATGAATCCATGGCGTAGTTTGTCACTGTCTACCTGAAACTCAAAATGGAAGTGAGGAACCAACATTTCGTGAGGCCCAACTCTTCTGGCTCTTCCAAACTGGCGGAGAGCTAAGCATGGATTATAAGAGATTCCTCCTTGGATACCAATCAACAGAACATTAGGGTATTCTCCGCAACGGTCAATAACAGCTACCTCATCCAAACCTCTGAGAGTCCAAGTGATGTCGTCGTCAGTGAGAGACATTAACCTACGAGCCCAACCCTTTCCTTCTTTATTCTTCAGCCCGAACTTAGGAAGGTGCGAAATAAACCACCTCACTAGCAAAGGAGAACAACACCACGAAGTTCCCCGTTTTCGGGCAGTTCGAGCATAGAGTTGTTGCAGGATATCACCCAAAAGAGTGGGTACAGGATTCCGAGACATGAAAATCTTTATGGTATGGATACTGATAAAGGTGTCAGGATTGGGAAACAATACCAGACCATAGATCAAAAGAGACAGAATATCTTCGTACGCCTTAAAGTCCAAGTCATTCCAGAAATCATTAGCTTTGCCAACCAGAAATTTAACCAAAAAGCCCTTGACTCCACTTCTAGTTTCCCAGTTAGCCAATACCTCTTCTTTGGTCAAGGGGAGAACTGCAGCAACCTCTTCAGGCCTAAGAGTCTTTTCCAAACCAGTGAAAGGAGTTTGCTCCAAGACAGGGATCCCGAGCAAGTAGGAGAATTCTTCCAGGGTAGGAACCAGCTGGAAGTCTTGAAAGGTGAAACAATGATACAAAGGGTCATAAAACTGGGTTAGAACACTGATCAATTGTTGGTCCCACTTTGCAGTGATCAAGCCAAGGAGAGAACCATGTCTATTGATGAAGGAGGAGGTGTTTGGAATCCTACCAACCAAATCCTTGAGCAAAGTTGGTGGTTGAACAAAGTTGAGCCGGATAGTATTCCTACGCACGGGCATCATGATGTCCTACAAAACAGAGCAAAGATGAAACTTTTTTGTCTTTGAAATGGGTTAGTCCTTTATTCAGGATGCATGCAATGGTATGATGGCATGATGCTATGATGAAGCACACCACAAGTATTCACACAGGCAATCATGATAAGGCACACAAGTCACACAAGACAACCCTTAGGTTTCAGGCCAGCATGAAGTTTAGGTATTACCCTCTTTTGATTTCGTTGGTTAAAACCTGTCCTATCAAAAGTAACCGGGTTCTAGAGGATCTCAAATCATTGACTACCCTCAATCGGTCATAACTCCAGAATCGCAATCTTTTCTTGCAGCCAGAACCATCTCGAGAGTTTAGCCTCAATGAGTGTAGCATACTACTACTGTCCTAATAGCCAAGTTGGTCAATTTAAGGTTCTAAGGTTGGTTGGTGTTTAATGACTCCTTAGAAGACCTATATTCTCCCCATTGCAACACAAGGGATATAGGTACAGACCAAGGTGCCACACCAACGTAGCCACTGCTTCACCCATGTCGGTCTACGCCGGACAGGTCCCTCACAGATTATGCTACCTAAAAAAGGGTATTTCCCAGATCCGGGTTAGGATCTATGAAACTCCGATGCAAAGCCCACAAATATAAAAGCAAACAAAGCAAACAATTGAAAACAAAGGTGATCTAAACCCTAAGGTTACTCCACTTTTAAGTTTGTCCCCAGCAGAGTCGCCAGTTCTGTGATACGGTGGGAGAACTGACTATGAGTTTTGCGTTTGTTTTCGCAAATGTTTCGGTTGAGCAAGAGTCGCCATCGACTTTTTATTTTATCCTAAGGAAAGGTTTAAAAAGCACAGCAAAAACCTTTGAGATTTTTCTTGGGTTCGGGGAGTAGATTATAGAAAGGGAAGGTATTAGCACCCTTTCTATCCATGGTTATCCATGGGCTCTTAGTTACTTGCTTAGATCACTTGCCTTTTGTTTTCAATTGTTTGAAATGGTGCTTGTGTGTGTGTGTTTGAAAATGTTTTTGAAAAGAGGCCAATGTGGTGGCAACCTTTGTAATGATCCATGTTGGGATGTATACGAAGGTGTATGTCTTTTGAAAAGGTTTTCATTTGTTCTTGAAAGTTTGTTTTGAAAGTGTTGTGAGGTGTGATTTGGAAAATAGGCAAGTGTTTTGTTTTGCAAGTTTGATTCAAGTAACTAAGAGGTTATCTACTCCTAAATTTCTCAAAGATTATTGCTATGTTTTAACCCTTTTAATAAGTTTGTTCCACCATTGTATTTGGTGGACAATCTTATGTTAGGATGTGAAAGGGACGGGCGCGGGTCATCGTTTAGGCCATAATTGCAACGGTGTCAAGTATCTTTGGGCAATTTTCTTTAAGGGACTTGATCATTTGTTTAGGAAATATTTTGAAAGTATCATTGAGGGACTATGATCATTTGATTTGTTTGTTTTGCCCAAAGAGATCTAACATGCAATATGGCCCATTTATCTGAAGGCAACAAAGTGGAATACCCTAGGGGGTGCAAGTGTGATTTGTGTGTCCATTTTCATGCTTGTTTATCTTGAAATTAGGTCAAAACTATTTTCGTTTTTTTTCGCGTACAAACCCTAATTCTAACATGGTATAATTAGAAAGCAATAAAGTGCGAAAATAAATTTACTAAGCTATTACAAAACCATATATGGGAAGGGGGGTACAAATGTTCAAATGGGGGGTTTTTTAGACAAAGAAATTAAACCTAGCTATTACATCATTTTTTGGAATATTTACAAGGTAATTTAATTGCATAAATTAAATAAAATAAATATGCAAGATGCAAAAAATGGTTTTTTGTATGTATGAAAAATATTTTTATGTGTCAAAATAAACAAAAAGAAAAGTATTATTTTTTGGAGTTTTTTCATGTTTAGGATCAAACCCTAATTCTACTAAATAAAATGTATTATTTGTTCAGTATATAATATTTATTATTTATATACAAAAATAAAATAAAAATGAAGTATATTTGTAAAAAATGTATTTTTAGTGTTAAATATTAATGAAATAAAAACATGTATATTTTTGGTATTTTTATCCTAAGTGTATTAATAAATATATATATTTATGTATTATTCACAAATTATTTTAAATATGCACAAAATAATAATATTTAATTTTTATAAAAAAAGTATCTTTCACATAAAATATTTTCAGAATATAAAATGAAATAAAATAAAAATAAAAATGTATTTACACTATTTTAACATTTTTCAAATAAAAGTATATCTATTTATTTATTTATGTTCAAATAACTAGTCTAATCAAATAAATATCTAATAAATAGGAAAATGGTATAAAAAAATATTTTTATGTTTTTTATATGATGAGGAAAAATAAATAAGTCAATCCAAAAAAGAAAAGTCAAAAAATCATTAAAATGAACAAAATGGACTTAGGGGGTTCAGAAGTAAAAAGGGTGTGTGAAAAGGAAATACAAAAACAGGCCCAGCCCAAATAACCTTTCTTCAACCTCTGGCCAAACAATGTCAAAAAACGCGCGCCTGGTTCCCTGATTCAAACATCTTGATTCCTGACTTTTTAATGAAAACTCATAACATAAAAAATGTTCAGCATCAAGAGACGAATCCAACCATATGCAGAACTTGTCTTAACTCTCTAAGATAAGAGAGAATTTCTTCTCCCCCAAATCCTGACCTAGATTTTCTTCCATGTTCCGACTCAAAATTCTTACAACACACATAATATAAATAAAATCTAATTATATGGGCATGTTCAGGGCAATGATTGTGACATATTCTCTTCACAAACCTAAAGCTAACAATGCCTAATAAGAGAGATACGAATTCAAGAACTTACCTGTTCAGTTGAAGTTCTATCTGGCAATGGAGAAGCTTTCAATGCAAGGTGATGATTGGGATATTTTCCTTGAGGTCCAGGGATGCTATTCCAAGCTTTACTTTGTCTTGAAAGCTTTTGAATCGTGCTAGAGCACTTCACCTGCAAATCAGAAAAGTGAAAATAGTGGAACCAGTTAGAGGAATTACAGGTCGTGTTTTAGGTTTTGGTTAGCTTGCATAGATGGTATGGAAGGCGTGTGAACTGGTTTGGGCAAGAAAGCTTGAGAGGAATGAGAGATGGCACTCAAACTGCAGGCCCTGCCCTATTCTTGCAGTTTGAAGGTGATTCTGGGAATGGGAGTGTATGAGGGATGTTAGGGTCGTGTACTAGCTCAGTTGGTATCTCTTGAATGTGTTTCACAAGTTTGCTTAAGTGTTTGTAAGCTGATATGAGAGTTGGTACAAGTTATGCTATGTTTCTTCTTTCTTAAGCAACAAAAGGCAAGTTGATGTTCTAGACTGATGCAGGCCCCCATAACATGCTGCAACCCTTGGCCTTGATCAGTGCAATGTGTCTCATAACTTGTGCCTAGAAGATTTTGACTGTACCACTTGGATTTGCAAAATGGACATAAAGTTCTACTTTTTCAAAATGGAAATAATGCTTTATCTATAAATGGATTAATCTTCTAGGCAATGCTTGAACACACAAAACATGGTCTTGGCACAAAGGTTTGGCATTAAATTTGTGAGTGTAATTGAGATAAAAGGCCTGTAATCAAGTGGCATGCTGAGTTTTGAAAATGCATAGTGTTATGAACATGTAACTTGGCCTAATCAAAAGTGAGTTTTTACTATATTGTGAAATTCGATTCTCCCTAACCATGAGGTTGTTTGAGAAGTTATTGGACATTTTAGAAAGCTTGGAATGTGTACTACAATCCATCTTTGAAATTCAAATTGAAATTCCAAGTGGAAGTGTATGGAAAATGGCCTTGAAGTTAGGTAGAAAACCTTGCCAAAATAGGTTAAAATTTCACTAAGTTAAGAATGGTTTAGCACCCTTATTCCAAAAATTGTAACTTGAGATACAAGCCTCATTTTGGAAAACTTTGTGAATCAAAGTTGTAGATTATGCAACAAGCTACAACTTTCATGTTTTGACTTTTGTTTGAATCCCAATGAATCTTGGTGAGAAAGTGGGGCAAAGTTGGGAAAAAATTAGGGTTTTCCATAACTTAGAAAAATTCTAAGTTATGAAAAATTCCCATTTCAAACCCTAATTTGCAATTTTTGATTTCTTGGTGAACAAGTTTCAAGATTTGGCATGTTTTGATGAAAAATGAATCTTGTCTCTTGATTTTGACCAAAAAGTCAAAGTTTGACTTTTCAATATACAGTCAAAATTGATCAATTGACTGAGAAATTCAACTATCAATCTTGTGTATTTGGGATCTTTTGAACTTGTTGAGCATGTCAAGATGAATCCATGGGGTCCTTGAGTCCATATGTGAGCTTGGTTTGCCATTGGTTGGGTCAAACAGTCAAAAATTGCCTTTGTGCAGTCAAAACCCTAAAAAATGACCATTTTGCCCTTTTGATGATCTGATCAAATTTCTTGTGGAACTGTGATCCAAACTTGATCAAATGGTCCATGTGAGTTCATAATGTTGATGTGGGTCAATTTTCATGAGATTTGACTGTCAATTGGCCACAGTTGACTTTTTCCCCAATACAGTTGATTTCTAGGTCAACTGTCCAATTGACTGGGCAAAATTTGGAATCAAGACTTGAAATTTGGTATGGATAAACTTGGGAGTCCAACATGAAGCATGAAAGTCATCTTAGGCATTTTGGGTCAAAATATCTTTGTGCAAACACAAACCCTAATTTGGGTCAACAGTGCAAGGAGAAGTCTTGAGCAGTGGAAACCCTAACTGGATCTTGATCTCCAAGGGCTTTGTGATGAGAAAATGTTGATGAAATGGGAGGGCAAATTTTGGGGTACAACATTATGCATGTAAGCTGAGTAACCGTCTTGCTGAGGAAGATAAATCCTGGTAGCTGGAAATAACGGAATCTTTGACGGCTGCCGGGGAAAATAAATCCATGACCGAAGTTGGGGATTCCAAAAATCTTTGATTACTGAAGACGGGAAATCCTTGCTAACTGCTGACCGCTTGGGGAATAAGGGAAAATTTGAAAATCTTTATTGGGAAGTTAAAGCCTGGGAGACTTCTGCTGGAGAAATGAGACTGAGAATCTTTAATCTGATGGGAAATATCTCTATGGGGAAGATGTTCGTTATTCTGGTTCCGCTGGGTATAGGATTTTCAGGGTTTTTGGGCTCCACTGGGGATCTTGAAATTTGACTCTGATGGGAATTTTGAAATTCAGTTTAGCTGGGGAATCCAGCTTTAGAAAGCATTTTCTCTGCTGAGGATCCTGAAGTTTAACTCCGTTGGGGAAACATGTTCCAAATTTTAACTCTGTTGAGGATCCGAATGATGTGTCATAGGGGATTTCTTTTGAAATTGCATAAAGATATCTTCCTACACCTTCAACTTATCAGTAACTATCCTTTTTCAATTTCGTTTTACTTGTAAGCAGTGATTATATTCAAATGCATATGCCTTTTTAACAAAACATTGGACGTTTTCAAAATAAACATAAGTGTAAAAAGAAAAGAAAGGCAAGCAAATTTTGCACTTGGAAGTGTATTTGTATTAACTTTTGTGAGTATCTTTGTACAAAGGAGACATACATCCTAGTAAGAGAATGTTGTCGTAAAAAATTGAAAAATTTTATACAAAAGAAAGATGGCTATGTGTAATAATTCCATGGGATTCCCATTCTGCTATAGCCTTTACAACTCTGAATATCTTGTCTATTTGTTGCTTCGTCCGCCGATGACTAGGTTGATCAGAAGCTCGAAGCTTGTTGATGAAGAGATTGTTCTTGAAGTGATCCGATGAGACACAATCATATGCTTTAATTCCCTAACTTTTACCTGAATCGCCCTTTCGGGTTTTCGATCCACCGGGAAACCCTTTTTTGCCCAAGTCGCCCTTTCGGGTTTTCAACTTGTCGGGTGTACAGATTTTTTTGTTTTATCTCTAACTTTTGCCTGAACCGCCCTTTCGGGTTTTCGGTTCACCAAGATGCCCATTTTTGCCCAAGTCGCCCTTTCGGGTTTTCAACTTGTCGGGTTGTTTTATGTGTAGTATCTTTTGACTATGTCTGCGTTCTCAGGGTGTGGCAAGTCATTGCCGTCCATGGTGGTCAGAATCATTGCTCCACCAGAAAAGATGCTCTTGATCACAAATGGTCCTTCGTAAGTAGGAGTCCATTTTCCCCTGGGATCACTATGCGGCAAGATGATCCGCTTGATTACAAGATCTCCGACTTGATATACTTGACGCCTGACTTTCTTGTTGAAAGCCTTAATCATCCATTTTTTATACGTCTGACCATGACAAACAACAGTAAGTCGCTTCTCGTTGATCAAATTAAGTTGATCAAGCCGGGTCTGAATGCGATCGTCTTCACTTAAACCATCGTCCTTCATAATCCTTAAGGAAGGAATCTGAACTTCCATAGGCAAAACAGCCTTCATGCCATATACTAAAGAAAATGGGGTTGCCCCTGTTGAAGTATGTGTCGTGGTACGATATCCATGCAGAGCAAACGGTAACATCTCATGCCAGTCTTTGTAGGTGACTGTCATCTTTTGAATGATATTTTTGATATTTTTGTTCGCGACTTCAACAGCACTGTTCATCTTCGGCCGATAGGGAGATGAATTGTGATGATAAATCTTGAACTGTTCGCATAGAGCGGTGATCATAGTATTGTTCAAATTTGTACCGTTGTCTGTGATGATCCTGTCGGGGACACCATACCGGCGTATGAGATTCTGCTTGATGAAGCGGGCAACCACATTCTTTGTAACTGAGGCATAGGAAGCTGCCTCGACCCATTTGGTGAAGTAATCAATAGCCACCAGGATGAAGCGATGTCCATTGGATGCCTTGGGCTTGATCTCTCCAATCATGTCAATGCCCCACATTGCAAACGGCCAAGGAGCTGTCAGAACGTTAAGAGGAACAGGAGGAATATGTACCTTGTCGGCGTAGACTTGGCAGTTGTGGAAAGTACGGGAATATTGATGACAATCAGCTTCCATGGTAGACCAGTAGTAGCCTACCCTCAGAATCTTCTTTGCCATTGTATGTCCGCTCAAGTGGGTGCCAAATGTGCCACTGTGTATCTCAGTCATGATCAACTCTGCTTCAGCTTTATCCACACATCGAAGTAAAACACAATCATGGCTGCGCTTATAAAGGATGCCATTGCTTAGGAAGAACTTGGCAGCAAATCTCCTGAAGAACTTTTTGTCATTGACGGAAGCTCCTTCGGGGTATTCTCTAGTCTGGAGATACCTTTTGATTTCATGAAACCAGGGTTGTTCCACTACTTCTTCGGTATTAATCTAATGATAGTGCACAGGTTCTTCCATTTGCTCGATGGTAATTTGGGGAGCCTCATTATCCCAGTTGAGTTTAAACATGGAAGACATTGTATCCAGAGCATCTGCTAGCTGATTTTCTTCTCGCGGGAAATGCTCGAAAGTAATCTGCTCGAAATGAGGCAACAAAGTCAGGACATGCTCTTTGTATGGGATAAGATTAGGATGTTTGGTGTCCCACTCTCCTTTGACTTGACTGATAACCAAAGCCGAGTCCCCAAATACGATCAAAGATTTGATCCCCAGGTCTATAGAAGCCTTGAGACCAAAGATGCAAGCTTCATACTCAGCCATGTTGTTGGTACAGCTGAAACAAAGTCGTGTCGTGAAAGGTGTATGGAAACCTTATGGGGAAATGAGTACCGCACCGATACCGTTGCCAAGTGAATTCGAAGCACCATCAAAGTACAGGGTCTATCGGGATCCTTGTTCAGGTCCGTCATACGGTCCGTTACCTTCGATGTTGTCCAAAGTCATGATGTCCTCGTCAGGGAAGTCGAATCTCATAGATTGATAATCTTCGACGGCTTGATGAGCTAGATGGTCAGCCAGTACACTCCCTTTTATAGCTTTTTGGGTAGTATACTGGATGTCATACTCAGTCAGGATCATCTTCCATCTAGCGATTCTTCCTGATAAAGCAGGCTTCTCGAAAATATATTTGATCGGGTCCATCTTAGAAATCAGCAAAGTGGTATGAGTCAACATATACTGCCTTAGTCGGCGAGCAGCCCTTACCAAAGCGCAACAAGTTTTCTCGAGCAATGAGTAGAGAGTCTCACAGTTGGTAAACTTTTTGCTAAGGTAATAAATGGCATGCTCTTTTCGACCAGACTCGTCATGTTGGCCCAGCACGCACCCCATTGAGTTATCTAAAACAGTCAGATACATGATTAACGGCCTTCCTTCGACGGGTGGCATCAGAATAGGAGGTTCTAGCAAATACTCCTTGATCTTATCAAAATCAACTTGACAATCATCGTTCCATTCAACTACCTGATCTTTCTTCAGCAGTTTGAAAATTGGCTCGCAGGTAGATGTCAGGTGAGAGATGAACCTCACAATATAGTTCAAGCGTCCCAAGAATCCTCTAACCTCCTTTTCAGTACGGGGGGCAGGCATTTCTTGTATAGCTTTTACTTTAGCTGGATCAACCTCAATGCCCTTGTTGCTGACAATAAATTCCAGAAGTTTACCAGATCTAACTCCAAAAGTGCACTTGCTTGGATTCAGTCTGAGTTTATACTCCTTCAACCTGGCAAACAACTTTTGCAAATGATTAAGGTGTTCTTCTTCTGTCTGTGATCGAGCTATCATGTCGTCTACGTAAACTTCGATCTCATGATGGATCATATCATGAAATAAAGCTACCATGGCGCGTTGATAGGTTTCCCCTGCGTTCTTCAGTCCGAATGGCATCACTTTGTAGCAGAAGGTACCCCATTGCGTGACGAAAGTAGTTTTCTCCATGTCCTCGGGGGCCATTTTGATCTGGTTGTATCTCGAGAATCCGTCCATGAAGGAAAATACTTTGTGCTGAGTTGTGTTGTCAACCAAAATGTCGATATGTGGCAGTGGAAAATCGTGTTTAGGGCTAGCCCTGTTCAAATCCCGATAGTCCACACACATTCTGACCTTGCCGTCCTTTTTGGGTACGGGCACAATGTTAGCAACCCATTGTGGATAGGTTGTAACAGCCATAAAACCAGCGTTGAATTGCTTCATTACCTCAACCTTAATCTTCTCATACATGTCAGGCCTCATTCGGCGAACCTTTTGCTTGATCGGTGGATAATATTCTCTTGTGGGGAGACGGTGAACCATGATATCGGTGTCTAGCCCTGGCATGTCTTCATAAGACCAAGCGAAGATTTCAACATATTCGTTTAACAACTGCACTAAGCGCTCCTTGACACTAGGTTCCAGGTTGGCACCCACTTTTACTTCCTTTTTGTCCTCCTCTGTCCCTAAGTTGATGGTTTCTAGCAACTCTTCATGAGGCAGAATGGACCTTTCTTCTTGTTGTAGAAGTCTAGCTAACTCTCCCGGCACTTCACAATCTTCGCCAGCTTCGCACTCAGCATGATTGACCAAATCTTCAGAGTTATCGAAGGCTGAAATAGAATAGTCACCCATGGAATCCGAGGTGGATGGGTACCTGCATTTGTGAGTGTGGGTGTGTGTAAGGGATAGCCATCCTTAAACAAACAAAAATGCAAAAGGAAAGAAAATGAACACGATAGTTTATAGATGAAAAACGTCCAATGACTCATTAAAACATGGCATATGATTATGAAGAAAATCAAGCCCTTACAAATGGACCTACATGCCCCGGGCAAGGCATGAGGTGAAAATAGTGAGTGAATTGTTTTAGTTATTACAGACCATAAAAATGGGAAATTGTTCAAAGATAAAATTACTGGTTGATAAAGGTGATAGGAACAAAATCCTTTGCTTCCCAATTGCTCAAACCCCCATCGACAGTCGGAAAAATCCAATCTTCAAAGTGGCTCTCCTCATCTTCATCTTCTACAGCATTGATTCCATGGTGTGAGATCTTGACGGGTGGTCCTCCAATCTTGGAGCGACGCATAGCCTTTTGTCCTGCAGCAGTAAGCCCTAAACCAAACTTGTCCGTCTTATGGGGAAAGTCAGGCAATTGTCCCCATACTGTGCTCTTCCCCTCCTTAATCACAGCCTCTGCGTCCTTGAGAGATGCCATCCTAGCCACATGCTTGGGAATGATAGGTACCTCAACCGCCGTCTTCGCAACTGCTTCCTCAGGAGAAATTTCCTCAAAATGTTGAAAAGGCGTTTCGATGAACTCGCCATCTAACTCCACATATCGAAAGGAATTGAGGTGACTAATCATGTACTCTTCCTCGCCATGCACAGTTATGATTTTACCCTTAACAGGATATTTCAGCATCTGGTGCAAAGAGGATGTAACTGCCCCGGCATAATGGATCCACGGTCTTCCCAGCAAACATGAGTATGACGGATGGATGTCCATCACATAGAAGGTGGAGTTGAACACTTCGGTGCCTACCTTGACATGAATATCAACCTCTCCATGAACCATTATTTTAGAACCATCGAAAGCCCTAACGACGATGTTACTAGGTTTGAGGGTCAAACCTTCGCAATCCAAACGGTCTAAGGCCTTCTTTGGCAGCACATTGAGGGAAGAACCAGTATCAACCAAGACATGGGCGAGGGTGGTTCCTCGGCACTCAACTGAAACATGTAACGCATCATTGTGTTTCCTTCCTTTGGGAGTTAAGTCAGCGTCAGAAAAGCCCAGGCCATTGTCAGCAGTAAGACTGGCCACACAATCCTGAAATTGGTCAACCGAGGTCTCTTGAGGAACATGTGTCGTCTTTAAGAATTTAATCAGGGCCTTAGCATGGGCCTCTGAACAAAGCAGGAGGGCTAACATTGAAATTTTAGAAGGGGTTTGCCCTAATTGCTCCACAACGTTGTAGTCACTTTTTCTGATTATTTTTAGGATTTCATCCATCTCCTTCTGAGTGGTTTCAAGGATAACCACATCATGAGCCTTCATCCTGACAGGCATTTCCTGTATCCCCTTACCCTTGTCGGTATTATCAACAGATGGTCTTACCACAGGAGTATCTAGTTCTTCAATCACTGGGCCTCGCACGGATGGTCCAACAGGTGCAGAAACCTTCACGGGTCCGAAAACTGCTCAAGGAGGAGCATTCGGAGAAAAGATCCGGCCACTGCGGGTTATCTTGCTTGTACCCGCGATGTTCCCTATATCAGGGTCTTCTTCAGAAATTTCTTGGACTGTTTCGATTTGTTTGATGTCATGGTAGAAGATTTCTCCCCCATAGTTCCACGGTATCATTTTGCTTGATTGGTACGGGACAGGTCCCGACATGGTGATCTTTAAAGGTACACATTCAGAGTTGGGTGTAATCCTGACAGGCCTTTTGCAAGCCTTGGGAGGATTGTCGGAAATGGTTATGATAGCAATATCGTTGGTTGAAGTATCACAAGTATCAGGAGTAATCAGATTGAAAGTGTTAACAGGGGTTTTCTGGAAAAGTATTTCTTGAGTATCCATCAGGCGTTAAACACCCGACTTCAACATTGGACAATCACCTTGAATGTTCAAACAAAAATAGCAGTCTTCATCACAACCAGGAGAGATCCCGGCCCTCAACAAATTTTCTTTAATAACAATCAATGGAGTCAACAGATCGGCAACATCAGTAACATGGAGATTTTCCAAAACAGCATGCACATTGTGGCCGTGCTTGGGCATCAGAGCGGATATAACATTGGGCTTATCAGGAGCGTCAAATTCAACCTCTTTGGCATCAATTAAGTCCTGAATTTTGTTCTTGAGTGCCCAGCAATTATTGGTATCGTGCCCAATACTGTCAGAATGGTAAGCACACTTGGCTTTTGAGTTGTAGGATGGAGAGGTGGTATTTACATTCTTTGGCGCCTCTTTTAAATTAGCAAGGTTCAACTTTAGGAGATGTGGAAGGATCTGAGCAGGTGTCATGTTTACTGGGGTAAACTGCCATGGTGGCCTTTGCTGATAAGTTCTGGGCTGATCATTCCTCGGTTGACTGTTTCTAAGCTGGTCTGATGCGGACTTCTGTATTAATACGGCCCCTACTGTTGGCTGACGTTCCTCTCTTTCCCGATTTTTATGGGTGTATATAGCAGATGCTTCTTTCTTGGCTGGGAAAGGTTTTCTAACAACTGTGGATGCGGAAGAATCCTTTTGAATCTTTCCACTTTTGATACCGGCCTCCACCCTTTTGCCGGTCAAAATCAGTTCAGTAAATCCCGCAGAAGAGCTTCCGATTAGATGGTTGAAGAAGGGGACAGACAGGGTCCCCAAAAACATGTCAACTAATTCCCTATCTGATAGCGGTGGCTGCACCCTTACAGCCAGGTCACGCCACTTCTGGGCGTACTCCTTAAACCCTTCATTTGAAGCCATCCCCATACTTTGTAGCTGAGTACGGGTAGGCGCCAAATCAGCATTGTACTGATACTGACGATAGAAAGCGGCTTCCAAGTCTTCCCAATTGTGGACCTCTGACCTCTCGAGCTGATAAAACCAATCTAACTTAGTGCCAGACAAGCTGTCTTGGAAAAAGTGTACCCAGAGGTCTTTGTCGGATGAATGTGGCTGGATATTTCTAACATACGACCTCAAGTGCATCTTAGGGCAAGACAAGTCGTCATACTTGGCAAATGTTGGCACCTTGAACTTCGGAGGGATAACAATCCCAGCTACCAACCCCAGTTCCTCAAAATCCAATCCGGGCACCCTCTACAACTCCATAGCTGCCAATCTGTCTTCAAGGTTCTTATACTTGTCATCCGCTGGTGGATATTGTTGTTCTGAATAGTCTTCGTCTTCTCCCTCTTCCTCCTCTTCTACCTCAGACTCAGAAGCTACAGTAACTCCTTTCCCCTTGCCAATCCCTTCGTCAGACGTTGAAGGAAACTCAAGAGTCCTTCTAGCATCGCCCTCAAATCTTCTTCCGAAAGTAGCTACCCCCGGTCTCTTTTTCTTTTTCTTCTCTTTATTATTCTCTAGCAGAACTTTGAGATCCTCTTGACCCTTTGCCAAGGTCATGAGGAGTTGCTGAAATTGTGAATTTTGTGCCTGTAAATCCTTCACTGTTTGCTCCAAATCCATCTTGCTGAAATAAACAGCAGAAAGATAAGGAAACCTAGCTTGAAGACCTGTTTATGCATATGATGAATGGTATATTATTCATGTAATGCACTCAAGGGTTCAAAAAATCAAATTTGTTGTAAACAAAAAGAACGCACGTCATATTAAGAAGAAATTGTTAGTACATGAGTGCCCCATGGGCGAAATATTACAAAATTCTTAATGTAAAAAGACGTTGCGCATCCTTTTTGGTGCGATGTAGGTGTTGAGAGTTTCCTCCTCGTGAAGTCGGCGGGTGAGCTCTAAAACCTTCTTCTCACTGGCATAGAAGCTGGCTTCAAAAGTATCCTGTTCTTCTTTGAGTTGGATCCAACTCTTTTGCATTTCCTCCCATGATGTTGGCATGTCAGGATGTAGGATGGTGTATGGAACCTCTCCTACCATAACAGGCTCTTTAATCAAGGGGAGAATGTGAGGATATGGCATCATAAGATTCTGAGAGTGGGTTCATACCCACTTGAGGTAAGGCTCAAGGGGGATGGAATTCTTGTGCCCCAGTGTCTTACTATCCACCTTGTTAGGCATCCTCCAAGCTCTGATGAACCTTTGTCGAAGTCCTTACGCATCGTTGTCGAAGTCAAAAACTAGGTCAGGAATCAGCATGTCATGAGGGTCATCCCTCCGGGCATATCCAAATTGTCTCAAAGCTAGACAGGGATTGTAGGTAATGCCTCCCCCAATGCCAAGTAGTGGGACATTAGGGAATTCACCACAACGATCAATGATGATGACATTTTCTCTGGACCAAGAACACCAATGTACATCAGAATGTGTGAGGGTCATTGTTGTACCCCAAAATTTTCCCTCCCATAATCTTCAAAGTTTTGCCAAGCATCACCTCCAATGGTTCAAAGACTACTCAAGGGCTACACAGTCAACCATCCTCCTAAGGCAGGCAAAATTAGGGTTTTGGTTCTTGCAAGGAAGTTGAGGTTTTCAAGGGCCCAATCAAGTTCCATATGCTCATACACATTGTCAAGCATCTACATGTCAAGTTTCAAGGCTCACAAGGTCAAGTTGCATAGTCAAAAACCCTAATTGCTCCACAGTCAACTGCATGGGTAAAATGGTCATTTGGCAGTCAAAAGTCAAATTTTTTGGTCAACATCTTATTTTGAAGCCACAATCATCATTTGATCAAGTCTTGATCATGATTTCACAAGAATGGCTCAAAAATCATCAAGATGCAAAAGTTTCTATTTTTGGACAACTGAAAAGTCAACTGTAACTTGACCAAGGCATAACTTTTTCATGGTTCATCAGAAAAATCCCATCCAATGCTCATCTTGAAGGGGAGGACATTTCCTACAATTCATCTTCACATTCCAAGTTCAAGAAATGCTCTCACAAAAAGTTATCAATTTCAACATTATAGGTCATTTTCAAAAGTCAACAAAAAGGCACTTTAAGTCAAAGACCATAAATTGATATTGGTAAATCAAAATGACATGGGACCAAATACATTGGTTATAGGACTTCAAGACCTTTCCAAAATGTCCAAGAACATGTTCATAGCTTCAAAATTGAGCAAGATATGCATTGGAGAAGTTGGGAAATTTTTGTGAAATGGCCAAAGTCAATTATCCTTGAAACTTCATTTTTGACAAAAGGGGCCCACTTTTTCCACTTGTTTCAGCTTGGCCATGCCTCCCACGTGTCCCATAATTTATTTCAAGATTTAAGATTAATTTTTCCATTTTATTTAATTTTATTTGATTTAATTCATTTTAAATCTTTAAAATTCAAATAAAAATCAAAGAAATTAATTAAGGGATATATTTTGTATTGAAATGCTTTGATACACCATCACTCACCTTCCAAATTCGTGTAAAAGCTTATTTCAAGTACAAAATTCAAATTTAACACAAAAATGGCAAGTTGTTTCAATGGAGTTTATGGCAAAATCTCAAGCATGAATGCAAAGGTTCAATGACCATTATTTGGATGGATACTCATTACATAACATATATGCAAGCTTCCCAATAACAATTCACAACCTAGAGAACTCAGAGGCAGCAAGAACCAAATTCAAAAATCCAAGCAAAAAAGTGAAAACTGTTTTCAACCTTCCAGTGCAATTCAAGCATCTCTCAAACGGCCAAACCAATTCCGAAAAATTCAAAAGAAATTCGATCACAAATCCACATTCTAATACATCTTTTTCCGATTTCTAAATTTTTTATTTACCCTTTTTCACCAATTTCTCCAATAGTCTTGTACATATAAAAGGCTGAATTTTCACCACAGTTTCTATTCACTGTATAATTCTCATTCATTACACATATCCCTTCAATCTAACCTTCAAACCTTGACATATGCAACTTGTATCTTTTCTTGAAAATCATTACCCTTTTAATAACACATTACATAGATTCATTTAACAATTTGTACGAAGTTTTTTTTCCAGGAAATATGGAAGACGAGAGCAAATCAGATCCGCCGCAAAATTCAAAATTTCACAAGAATTGCTGTTTCATTTTGCAGAAAGAATAGGAAAGAAGAAAAAAAACTCCTCGAGAGACCGAGTCACTCACAGCAGCACCGCGACCATACAACATCCTTCTCAACAGCCACCAGCAACCTCTCCATCGATGCTGAGAATTGGACACCCTCTGAATGCACCCTCACAATTCCAGATTTCACCTCCATTCTTGGGTCAACACCCCCATTGGTTTCTATTTCTTTTTCTATTTTCCTTTTCTTTTTATTTTCTTTAGTAATTATTTAATTAATCAATTAATTAACACTTTTCATAATAAAAATTCAAAAACTAAAAAATGTAAATATTTCATTTATTATTAATCTCACTCTTTTATTTTTGTAAATAAAATACTAACAAATTAATTAGTTAATTAGTTTAATTTTAACCTTTTTACAATAAATAAAAACAATTTAGACTTAGACTTTTCTTTTGACATTTTTAATTCCTTTTTATTTTTATTTTCATTAAAAACATAAAAATACAAAAATATTTTTCTTTTAATTAAATTAATTAATTAGTAATTAGGCCTAATTTTCATTTAATTACAAAAAAAAAAAGAAAACTTAATTCTTATTCAAAAAAGGGTCAAAACCCTTAGGACATTCCCGATTCTTTCTTTCGCGTGCATTTCAGTTTTAATTCCTTATTTCTGATTATTATGTAACTGCCTCCGGATGTAATAGTAATTAGGATTTTTACTGTTTTTATTTACTTTCCGTACTCATTTACTAAAAAACGGGTCTTTGTAATTTTTGGCGATGTATAGACCCGTGCCTTGTAATAGCGTAGGATTTACGTTTCCGCAATTTACTTTCCGCACCCCTTAACTGTTAACTTGCATGAAAGAATGTATGTAAATAAAAACAACTCGTAGCTCACTAATTAACAAGACAAACATTACTGAATACAACACACAAATACACACACCACTTCTAGGGTACGCCTCACTTGTTGCCTTCGAAACGTGGTCGTCAAGTATAGGACGTTTTAGTAGTCCTTATGTCCATGATCCAGTTGCCTCGGAATAGTTGCCTCGAAACAGTTGCCTCGGAACAGTTGCCTCAGAAAAGTTGCCTCGAAACGGTTGCCTCGGATTAAAAAAGGATCAAGGACATAAGGGCAGCTTCTAAGGTGTCCTAACTGTTGCTTCGGTGACCACACCGTCCCTACGATCGAATTGACCCGAACACCTCCAACGGTGGTGCTACCTACCTCTCAATGGTGGGATGGCACTACCTTAAGGACTTCTACACAGCTTAATTCCTTAGGGTAGGTAGATGACTCATAGATACTTGCTCTCTTCTAAAAAAACAAAACAAAAACCTTTTCACACCGACACTTTCAAAAAGCTTTCAAAACAATTTTTCAAACACTCTTGAGGACAGATACAAGAGTCATTCAGAAATCTTTCATTGAAACTTTTTTCAAACCCACTCACATTTTGAAAAGCAAACATTTTGAAAACATAAGAGCAAGTATCTAAGAGCCCATGGATAACCATGGATAGAAAGGGTGCTAACACCTTCCCTTTCATTAAATCTACCTCCCGAACCGAGAAACTATCTCATAAGGAATTTTGCTGTGCTTTTGTCCTGTCCATGTTGGAGAAAATAAAAGACGGTGGCGAATCTTGCTTCCGCGACATTTCGCGAACCAGCGTTAAACAGTCAGTTCTAAATCCACCGATCACAGAGCTGACGACTTTGCTGGGGACACTTAAAGTGAGGTGTACCTTAGGATAGCTCATCTTGTGTTTTCAATTGCTTTGTTTTGCTTGCTTTAATATTATTGGGCCTGTCTTGGGAGTTCTATAGATCCTAACTCGGATCTGGGGGATACCTTCTTAGAAAGTAGCAACAAGACTGCGAGGGAACTGTGCGGGGTATACCGACACGGTTGAAGCAGTCTGCTACGTTGATGTGGCACTTTGGTGAGTACCGGTAACCCTTGAGTCAAGTAAAGGAGAGTACGGGGCCGCCGCGTGGTGTCGTGAAGCATCAACTGACCTTAGGAACCTTAATTGAACCATCCTGGCCTCTTTAGGGGTAGTGAGATAACTGACTTTGGTGCAGTCCGAAGTTGGTTGATACTCGATACTACACTCATTGAGGGTTGTTTTCTTGGAATATTTTGATCGCCATTTCAGTGGCTAAATCGAAACAATGAACACAGAAAACAATCCAATGATATTGAGCTCCTTAGAACCCGGTTACTTTTGATAGGACAGGTTTTGAGCCCACCAAGTTCAAGAGGGTAGTACCCCAAACTCCATGCTGACCTGAACTCTAAGGGCTCTTTGTGTGACTTGTGTGCCTTCAAACTTGACTACTTGCATGCTTGTTATCTGACACATGAGTTCCTTGCAAGTTTTGTTTACAGTCCTTAATTGGGACTCATTACAGGGCCTACTTACATGCACATCATAACATCATACCATTGCATGCATCTTGCATAAGGACTAACCCATTTCAGGGATCTCAAGGGCTTGTGATGCAGGTCATGATGAACCAGAATGTCTAGCAAGGGGCAAAGGGGATTTATTTTCCTCTAGCCAGGTTGATGACTTGAGTCAAGGGCTATGACCCACTCGATATGGTGAGCCTTGACTCTTGAAGAAGGACTCTCAACAGCATGAAGTTCCTTCAATCAAGCTACAAATCCAAATGCTGACAATTTTCTTGTTTACCCCGCGAGATCCTTGAAAACATTGCATGCATATCATACATATCATTGCATTACAGGTAGCCTTGCTACAGGTCACTTACCTTCTTCGCTGTTTATTTCAGCAATGGCTTCCCAACAAGATAACCAGGGTCTTCATGCTCAAGAGGCTCAGTTCAGGGAGATCTTCCTAAGCCTATCCAAGGGGCAGGAAGAGGTAAGGACACTCCTCATGGGGAATTTGGCCAAGAAAAGTCTCGAAGATGATAAGGACGAACGGATGAAACGTCTGCAAGCTGAGGTAGATACAATGAGAACCCAGATGCTGGGGAAAATGGCTCTCATCCAAGGCTTAGCTCGGGAGCAAGAAGAGTTGAGGACCATGATCAGTCAGCTTCATCAAGACAGACACAACATGAAGCAAACAGTCCAAGTCAGGGACCAGGTCATTGATCAGCTTCCGAGAGGACAAGAGTCTGGCATGGTGAAGATTAGACCTCTCCAAATTGCTACCACTTCACAGGTCCAACCACAACCTCGCCCAGAGCAATGGGTTGATCAGAGCAAGCCAGACAAGACTCGAAGGCAATTTACCAAGCTCAACACGTCGCTGTCTCAAGCTTTACAACATTTGTTGAGGTTGAATTTGGTAACTCTAAGGGACCCTCCTAAGAACCCCAACAAGACACCATCAAGGTATAACCCCAACGCTCACTGCGCTTATCATTCGGACAGCCCGGGGCATGCCACAAACGACTGCTGGTCTCTGAAGAACAAGATCCAGGATCTGATTGATGAAGGAGCAGTGGAATTCACCCAAGATGGTCAGGCTGAGTTCTTCTACTATCCCTGCAAGATTCATCACTTGAAGTGACTAGTTCAAATTAGAAGACTTTTGTTCATTAGATTTTTCAAGTTGTAATTTTCTTTTGATTGTTCAAACAATTATTGTCATAGCAAACTTTATTACTTTATCAATGCATCGCATATGTCTGTTTTGAATCAATATATTCGCATTCGCTATATTCAAACTGCTTTCATTTTTGATGTCAACTCTCAATTAATAATTCCAAGCCTCTTGAGGGAGGATGACGAAAACGATACCACGACATCTACAGTATACTTTTGAACAAACCCCGCTGATGAGGTACAGGCATTGTTTCAATTCCTAAACACTGGAGTAATAAGGAAGATAATCCCTCGTCAACCCCTTTGAGCCAAAGAAGTAGGAGTTTTTCTTTTCGAAAATTAAAACCCTTAATCATAACCTGGGGCAGGGTAGTTCTCTCAGTTGATCCAAGTGCACGGCGAACGACATCAAAAGAGTCCTTCCAAAAAAAAAGACAGTGATGGTTCCGAATAATCATAAGGACAGGCAGTCATTATCTCTCAAAATAAAAGCCCAATAAGTCAAAACCTATGAAGGAGACTTACAAAACTGGGGCATCCCGCTGACTGTAATAACAAAAAGGAACAGTTCAGGCAAAAAATAGGGATAATAAAATCCAAAAGACAGAGGTCTTACAAACCCTCAACCAAAAAAAGAAATGACCGCCTATTCAGAATAAACTGTCAATATCCGAACCATCACTGGTATATCAAAGCAAAGACTCAAACAAGGTCTAACGCACGATCAACTGAGTTTAGGTTTGAAGAACATCACGAAGAGCGGGTAGGTACAAAAACTTTGAGCCTTTATCCTTTGTTTCTTAAACCGTGAACCAGGCCACGTTATAACCCTCAAAAGTCCTAGCTGAAGCATGGGTTAATTCGAAAGCATACTGGTACAAAGGTATCCTGACTCCTATAGGGCTCGCTGTGAAATCTTGAGTTGACATCACAGTTTACAAAATTCACTTGTTTTTATGAGAAACTGCATTTTCAAAAAAACTTCGAAATAGACATAAACTTTGCATTTTTAATATAACATTGCTTGCATATGACTATTTGTTTGAACAACATAGAAGTTCGCACGACGAATGTCTAATGAACAAAAGCACCTCCAATCAAGGGGCATGGCATGATCATTGTCCATCATTTGGGGCAGTTAAGTCAAGATTCGGAGAATCTCTCAAAAGGCCAACCAGCCTGGGGAAAATCTCCGCCTGAATCACTTGGGGCATTGGACGATCAAACGAAGATCTTCTGGTGGTATGATAACACTGCACTACCAACAGTGACAACTCCCTGAACGCGGACATAGTCGAAAAAATACTACGCATAATCAAAGACCCGCTAGGTCAACTGACCTAGGCAAAAATAAGGGCTTCCCGACGAACCAAAAGGGTTCGGGCAAAAAATAAGGGATGAAAATGAAGAACCTGTACACCCGGCAAGTCGAAAACCTGAAAAGGCGGCTTGGGCAAAAATGGGTATCCCGGTGGACTGAAAACCCGAAAGGGCGGTCCAGGCAAAAATTAGGGATCAAAAGCGTACGACTATGTTCCGTCATCTCGTCACTTGCCTACCAAAAGAAGAGTTGTCAAGACGGCAGTCCTCAAGCACCTCCACAGGTACCTTCTCCCACAGAAACTGGGGCAATAAGAGTTGTCTAAGCGATCTAGTCGCTATGTCCGCCGAGGTACCAAGGTAGATTCAGTTGAAGAGTATGACCAAGATACCTCCACTCCCCGTAGAGTAAGACAAGATTCATCCATACTCTCCCCCGAGCAGAGTTTGGTTTCCCATCAGCCCCGAAAGGCACAGTATCTAGCAAGTCAGCAACACTCCCCCCGAGCAGAGTTAATCTACTGTCAGCCTCAAGGAGTTGGGTATTCCCAGAAGATCCCAACATTCCCCAACGGAGTATCCAGACATTCCTAGCAAGCATCCCCGGCAGTCTTAATATAAGATTGTTCCCCGGCGGAATACAGACATCCAGTGGAGCCATCCCCCAGTACAATCCAAAGTCTCCCCAGGAGAGTTGCACCATCTCCCCAGTAGGAAGCTTATCCCCAGTAGATTCTGGAAGCTTGCCCCTGCAGAGCACGAACACGTCTCCCAGACTCTATTCAAAGGTTATTCCTCACCAGAGCTTATAACTGGGTTATCCTCAGCTAAAAAAACCACGGAAAGATCGTTCCCGACAAAGTCTTCCTATCCCCAGCGAAGTTCATCAAATCTTCCAACAGAGCTCAACAACGGTATCCCCGGCGGAGTTATCATCAACATCTCAGCGAAGTATCTCTTCCCACAGAGTAATTCCCCGCAGAATAATCTCTCCAATAAGTTTATTCCTCAACGGAGTCTTCTCCTCCTACAGGTTATTCTTGCAACCATCATCCCCAGCGGAAACGAAGAACTCTTCTCCTCAAACATCAACCCAGGATTTGACTTCCCGGCATTTGTCAAGGATTTATTTTCCTAGACAAAAATACAGTCATAAACATCACATATTCATACATTATAGCATGCACATACGCATCATGGACATACAATCTCATTTATTCTGAGAACATCACGCATGTCATACATCATGATATTGCATACAACTAACATTTTGTCTTTTCAGGACCAAGATCAATACAAAGATGATTACTATCAACTGTCGCAATTCCAGATTCAATACCTGTATCTAGCCAGGGCATATCTGTGAGCGATTATTTTCCGGACTCGATTCCTGTATCCTGCCAGGGCACGTCTGAAGAGTTTGAAGATCCGATTCTTGTATCCTGCCAGGGTGTAACTGTTGACGATTATTTTCCGGACTCGATTCCTGTATCCTGCCAGGGCACGTCTGAAGAGTTTGAAGATCCGATTCCTGTATCTTGCCAGGGTGTATCTGTTGACGACTAATTCTAGACTCGATTCCTGTATCTTGCCAGGGCACGTCTGAAGAGTTTGAAGATCCGATTCCTGTATCCTGCCAGGGTGTATCTGTTGACGACTATTTTCCAGACTCGATTCCTGTATCCTGCCAGGGCACGTCTGAAGAGTTCGAAGATCCGATTCTTGTATCTTGCCAGGGTGTATCTGTTGACGACTATTTTCCATACTCGATTCTTGTATCCTGCCAGGGCACGTCTGAAGAGTTCGAAGATCCGATTCCTGTATCTTGCCAGGGTGTATCTGTTGACGACTAATTCCAGACTCGATTCCTGTATCATTCCAGGGCACGTCTAAAGAGTTTGAAGATCCGATTCTTGTATCCTGCCAGGGTGTATCTGTTGACGACTATTTTCTAGACTCGATTCTTGTATCCTGCCAGGGCACGTCTGAAGAGTTTGAAGATCCGATTCCTGTATCCTGCCAGGGTGTATCTGTTGACGAATATTTTCTGGACTCGATTCCTATATCCTGCCAGGGCACGTCTGAAGAGTTTGAAGATCCGATTCCTGTATCTTTCCAGGGTGTATCTGTTGACGACTAATTCCAGACTCGATTCCTGCATCCTGCCAGGGCACGTCTGAAGAGTTTGAAGATCCGATTCCTGTATCTTGCCAGGGTGTATCTGTTGATGACTATTTTCCAGACTCGATTCCTGTATCCTGCCAGGGCACGTCTGAAGAGTTCGAAGATCCGATTCCTGTATCTTGCCAGGGTGTATATGTTGACGACTAATTCCAGACTCGATTCTTGTATCCTGCCAGGGCACGTCTGAAGAGTTTGAAGATCTGATTCCTGTATTCTTCCAGGGTGTATCTGTTGACGACTATTTTCCATACTCGATTCCTGTATCCTGCCAGGGCACGTCTGAAGAGTTCGAAGATCCGATTCCTGTATCTTGCCAGGGTGTATCTGTTGACGACTATATTCCGGACTCGATTCCTGTATCCTACCAGGGCACGTCTGAAGAGTTTGAAGATCCGATTCCTGTATCTTGCCAGGGTGTATCTGTTGACAACTAATTCCAGACTCGATTCCTGTATCCTGCCAGGGCACGTTTGAAGATTTTGAAGATCTGATTCTTGTATCCTGCCAGGGTGTATCTGTTGACGACTATTTTCCAAACTCGATTCCTGTATCCTGCCAGGGCACGTCTGAAGAGTTCGAAGATCCGATTCCTGTATCTTGCCAGGGTGTATCTGTTGACGACTATTTTCCAGACTCGATTCCTGTATCCTGCCAGGGAATGTCTGAAGAGTTCGAAGATCCGATTCCTGTATCTTGCCAGGGTGTATCTGTTGACGACTAATTTCAGACATGATTCCTGTATCCTGCCAGGGCACGTCTGAAGAGTTTGAAGATCTGATTCCTGTATCCTGCCAGGGTGTATCTGTTGACGACTATTTTCCAGACTCGATTCCTGTATCCTGCCAAGGCACGTCTGAAGAGTTTGAAGATCCGATTCCTGTATCCTGCCAGGGTGTATCTGTTGACGACTATTTTCCGGACTCGTTTCCTGTATCCTGCCAGGGCACGTCTGAAGAGTTTGAAGATCCGATTCCTGTATCTTGCCAAGGTGTATCTGTTGACGACTAATTCCAGACTCGATTCCTGTATCCTGCCAGGGCACGTCTGAAGAGTTTGAAGATCCGATTCCTGTATCTTGCCAGGGTGTATCTGTTGACGACTATTTTCCAGACTCGATTCCTGTATCCTGCCAGGGCACGTCTGAAGAGTTCGAAGATCCGATTCCTGTATCTTGCCAGGGTGTATCTGTTGACGACTAATTCCAGACTCGATTCCTGTATCCTTCCAGGGAACGTCTAAAGAGTTTGAAGATCTGATTCCTGTATCTTTCCAGGGTGTATCTGTTGACGACTAATTCCAGACTCGATTCCTGTATCTTGCTAGGGCACGTCTGAAGAGTTTGAAGATCCGATTCCTGTATCTTGCCAGGGTGTATCTGTTGATGACTAATTCTAGACTCGATTCCTGTATCTTGCCAGGGCACGTCTGAAGAGTTTGAAGATCCGATTCCTGTATCTTGCCAGGGTGTATCTATTGACGACTAATTCCAGACTCGATTCCTGTATCTTGCCAGGGCACGTCTTAAGAGTTTGAAGATCCGATTCCTGTATCTTGCCAGGGTGTATCTGTTGACGACTAATTCCAGACTCGATTCCTGTATCTTGCCAGGGCACGTCTGAAGAGTTTGAAGATCTGATTCCTGTATCTTGCCAGGGTGTATCTGTTGACGACTAATTCCAGACTCGATTCCTGTATCATGCCAGGGCACGTCTGAAGAGTTTGAAGATTCGATTCCTGTATCCTGCCAGGGTGTATCTGTTGACGACTATTTTCCAGACTCGATTCCTGTATCCTGCCAGGGCACGTCTGAAGAGTTTGAAGATCCGATTCCTGTATCCTGCCAGGGTGTATCTGTTGACGACTATTTTCCGTACTCGATTCCTGTATCCTGCCAGGGCACGTCTGAAGAGTTTGAAGATCCGATTCCTGTATCTTGCCAGGGTGTATCTGTTGACGACTAATTCCAGACTCGATTCCTGCATCCTGCCAGGGCACGTCTAAAGAGTTTGAAGATCTGATTCCTGTATCTTGCCAGGGTGTATCTGTTGACGACTATTTTCCAGACTCGATTCCTGTATCCTGCCAGGGCACGTCTGAAGAGTTCGAAGATCCGATTCCTGTATCTTGCCAGGGTGTATCTGTTAACGACTAATTCCAGACTCGATTCTTGTATCCTGCCAGGACAGGTCTGAAGAGTTTGAAGATCCGATTCCTGTATCCTGCCAGGGTGTATCTGTTGACGACTATTTTCCAGACTCGATTTATGTATCCTGCCAGGGCACGTCTGAAGAGTTCGTAGATCCGATTCCTGTATCTTGCCAGGGTGTATCTGTTGACGACTATTTTACGGACTAGATTCCTGTATCCTGCCAGGGCACGTCTGAAGAGTTTGAAGATCCGATTCCTGTATCTTGCCAGGGTGTATTTGTTGACGACTAATTCCAGACTCGATTCCTGTATCCTGCCAGGGCACGTCTGAAGATTTTGAAGATCTGATTCCTGTATCCTGCCAGGGTGTATCTATTGACGACTATTTTCCAAACTCGATTTCCTGTATCTTGCCAGGGCACGTCTGAAGAGTTTGAAGATCCGATTCCTGTATCTTGCTAGGGTGTATCTGTTGACGACTATTTTCCATACTCGATTCCTGTATCCTGCCAGGGCACGTCTGAAGAGTTCGAATATCCGATTCCTGTATCTTGCCAGGGTGTATCTGTTGACGACTAATTCCAGACTCGATTCCTGTATCCTTCCAGGGCACGTCTGAAGAGTTTGAAGATCTGATTCCTGTATCCTACCAGGGTGTATCTGTTGACGACTATTTTCCAGACTCGATTCTTGTATCTTGTCAGGGCACGTTTGAAGAGTTTGAAGATCCGATTCCTGTATCCTGCCAGGGTGTATCTGTTGATGACTATTTTCCGGACTCGTTTCCTGTATCCTGCCAGGGCACGTCTGAAGAGTTTGAAGATCCGATTCCTGTATCTTGCCAGGGTGTATCTGTTGACGACTAATTCCAGACTCGATTCTTGTATCCTGCCAGGGCACGTCTGAAGAGTTTGAAGATCCGATTCCTTTATCTTGCCAGGGTGTATCTGTTGATGACTATTTTCCAGACTCGATTCCTGTATCCTGCCAGGGCACGTCTGAAGAGTTCGAAGATCCGATTCCTGTATCTTACCAAGGTGTATCTGTTGACGACTAATTCCAGACTCGATTCCTGTATCCTGCCAGGGCACGTCTGAAGAGTTTAAAGATCCGATTCCTGTATCTTGCCAGGGTGTATCTGTTGACGACTAATTCCAGACTCGATTCCAGTATCTTGCCAGGGCACGTCTGAAGAGTTTGAAGATCTGATTCCTGTATCCTACCATGGTGTATCTGTTGACGACTAATTCCAGACTCGATTCCTGTATCTTGCCAGGGCACGTCTGAAGAGTTTGAAGATCTGATTCCTGTATCTTTCCAGGGTGTATCTGTTGACGACTAATTCCAGACTAGATTCCTGTATCTTTCCAGGGCACGTCTGAAGAGTTTGAAGATCCGATTCCTGTATCTTGCCAGGGTGTATCTGTTGACGACTAATTCCAGACTCGATTCATGTATCTTGCCAGGGCACGTCTGAAGAGTTTGAAGATCCGATTCCTGTATCTTGCCAGGGTGTATCTGTTGACGACTAATTCCAGACTCGATTCCTGTATCTTGCCAGGGCACGTCTGAAGAGTTTGAAGATCCGATTCCTGTATCTTGCCAGGGTGTATCTGTTGACGACTAATTCCAGACTCGATTCCTGTATCTTGCCAGGGCACGTCTGAAGAGTTTGAAGATCCGATTCATGTATCTTGCCAGGGTGTATCTGTTGACGACTAATTCCAGACTCGATTCCTGTATCTTGCCAGGGCTCGTCTGAAGAGTTTGAAGATTCAATTCCTGTATCTTGCCAGGGTGTATCTGTTGACGACTAATTCCAGACTCGATTCCTGTATCTTGCCAGGGCACGTCTAAAGAGTTTGAAGATCCGATTCCTGTATCTTGCCAGGGTGTATCTGTTGACGACTAATTCCTGACTCGATTCCTGTATCTTGCCAGGGCACGTCTGAAGAGTTTGAAGATCTGATTCATGTATCCTGCCAGGGTGTATCTGTTGACGACTAATTCCAGACTTAATTCCTGTATCCTGCCAGGGCACGTCTGAAGAGTTTGAAGATTCGATTCCTGTATCCTGCCAGGGTGTATCTGTTGACGACTTTTTTCTGGACCCGATTCCTGTATCCTGCCAGGGCACGTCTGAAGAGTTTGAAGATCTGATTCCTGTATCTAGCCAGGGCATGTCTACATAACGACTGAGTGAAGATCAACACCTGTAACAGGCCAGGTAATTATCTTTCTTTCTCAGGTACGCAAGTTTCTCGCTAAGGAATCTCTTACGCGATCGACACCTAGATGGCATATATAAGCCCATCATCCCATTATAGTTCCAAATAGCATCTATAAGCCCATTCCCGACAAGGTTCTGTCACATCTCCAGATGGCATCTATAAGCCCATCCTCCTATCCCCCATCTCTCCAAATGGCATCTGTAAGCCCATTCCCGTTGTCACACTGCTGATACTCAACTATGTGAGTGCAAATTTCTGGGCACTCTAGTGTTCAATCATCTTCCACCCTCGGATCACGAAAGGCACACAAGCCAATCTACATCCTCAGGTCTAAGAAGATTGAACAGGGGCAACTGTTGTACCCCAAAATTTGCCCTCCCATAATCTTCAAAGTTTTTCCAAGCATCACCTCCAATGGTTCAAAGACTACTCAACGGCTACACAGTCAACCATCCTCCTAAGGCAGGCAAAATTAGGGTTTTGGTTCTTGCAAGGAAGTTGAGTTTTTCAAGGGCCCAATCAAGTTCCATATGCTCATACACATTGTCAAGCATCTACATGTCAAGTTTCAAGGCTCACAAGGTCAAGTTGCACAGTCAAAAGCCCTAATTGCTCCACAGTCAACTGCAGGGGTAAAATGGTCATTTGGCAGTCAAATGTCAAAATTTTTGGTCAACATATTATTTTAAATCCACAATCATCATTTCATCAAGTCTTGATCATGATTTCACAAGAATGGCTCAAAAATCATCAAGATGCAAAAGTTTCTATTTTTGGACAATTGAAAAGTCAACTGTAACTTGACCAAGGCATAACTTTTTCATGGTTCATCAGAAAAATCCCATCAAATTCTCATCTTGAAGGGGAGGACATTTCCTACAATTCATCTTCACATTCCAAGTCCAAGAAATGCTCTCACAAAAAGTTATCAATTTCAACATTATAGGTCATTTTCAAAAGTCAACAAAAAGGCACTTTAAGTCAAAGACCATAACTTGAGATTGGTAAATCAAAATGACATGGGACCAAAGACATTGGTTAGAGGACTTCAAGACCTTTCCAAAATGTTCAAGAACATGTTCATAGCTTCAAAATTGAGCAAGATATGCATTGGAGAAGTTGGGAAATTTTTGTGAAATGGCCAAAGTCAATTATCCTTGAAACTTCATTTTTGACAAAAGGGGCCCACTTTTTCCACTTGTTTCAGCTTGGCCATGCCTCCCACGTGTCCCAAAATTTATTTCAAGATTTAAGATTAATTTTTCCATTTTTATTTAATTTTATTTGATTTAATTCATTTTAAATCTTTAAAATTCAAATAAAAATCAAAGAAATTAATTAAGGGATATATTTTGTATTGAAATGCTTTGATACACCATCACTCACCTTCCAAATTCGTGTAAAAGCTTATTTCAAGTACAAATTTCAAATTTAACACAAAAATGGCAAGTTGTTTCAATGGAGTTTATGGCAAAATCTCAAGCATGAATGCAAAGGTTCAATGACCATTATTTGGATGGATACTCATTACATAACATATATGCAAGCTTCCCAATAACAATTCACAACCTAGAGAACCCAGAGGCAGCAAGTACCAAATTCAAAAATCCAAGCAAAAAAGTGAAAACTGTTTTCAACCTTCCAGTGCAATTCAAGCATCTCTCAAACGGCCAAACCAATTCCAAAAAATTCAAAAGAAATTCGATCACAAATCCACATTCTAATACATCTTTTTCCGATTTCTAAATTTTTTATTTACCCTTTTTCACCAATTTCTCCAATAGTCTTGTACATAGAAAAGGCTGAATTTTCACCACAGTTTCTATTCACTGTATAATTCTCATTCATTACACATATCCCTTCAATCTAACCTTCAAACCTTGACATATGCAACTTGTATCTTTTCTTGAAAATCATTATCCTTTTAATAACACATTACATAGATTCATTTAACAATTTGTACGAAGTTTTTTTTCTAGGAAATATGGAAGACGAGAGCAAATCAGATCCGCCGCAAAATTCAAAATTTCACAAGAATTGCTGTTTCATTTTGCAGAAAGAATAGGAAAGAAGAAAAAAAACTCCTCGAGAGACCGAGTCACTCACAGTAGCACCACGACCATACAACATCCTTCTCAACAGCCACCAGCAACCTCTCCATCGATGCTGAGAATTGGACACCCTCTGAATGCACCCTCACAATTCCAGATTTCACCTCCATTCTTGGGTCAACACCCCCATTGGTTTCTATTTCTTTTTCTATTTTCCTTTTCTTTTTATTTTCTTTAGTAATTATTTAATTAATCAATTAATTAACACTTTTCATAATAAAAATTCAAAAACTAAAAAATGTAAATATTTCATTTATTATTAATCTCACTCTTTTATTTTTGTAAATAAAATACTAACAAATTAATTAGTTAATTAGTTTAATTTTAACCTTTTTACAATAAATAAAAACAATTTAGACTTAGACTTTTCGTTTGACATTTTTAATTCCTTTTTATTTTTATTTTCATTAAAAACATAAAAATACAAAAATATTTTTCTTTTAATTAAATTAATTAATTAGTAATTAGGCCTAATTTTCATTTAATTACAAAAAAAAAAAAAAAAACTTAATTCTTATTCAAAAAAGGGTCAAAACCCTTAGGACATTCCCGATTCTTTCTTTCGCGTGCATTTCAGTTTTAATTCCTTATTTCTGATTATTATGTAACTGCCTCCGGATGTAATAGTAATTAGGATTTTTACTGTTTTTATTTACTTTCCGTACTCATTTACTAAAAAACGGGTCTTTGTAATTTTTGGCGATGTATAGACCCGCGCCTTGTAATAGCGTAGGATTTACGTTTCCGCAATTTACTTTCCGCACCCCTTAACTGTTAACTTGCATGAAAGAATGTATGTAAATAAAAACAACTCGTAGCTCACTAATTAACAAGACAAACATTACTGAATACAACACACAAATACACACACCACTTCTAGGGTACGCCTCACTTGTTGCCTTCGAAACGTGGTCGTCAAGTATAGGACGTTTTAGTAGTCCTTATGTCCATGATCCAGTTGCCTCGGAATAGTTGCCTCGAAACAGTTGCCTCGGAACAGTTGCCTCAGAAAAGTTGCCTCGAAACGGTTGCCTCGGATTAAAAAAGGATCAAGGACATAAGGGCAGCTTCTAAGGTGTCCTAACTGTTGCTTCGGTGACCACACCGTCCCTACGATCGAATTGACCCGAACACCTCCAACGGTGGTGCTACCTACCTCTCAATGGTGGGATGGCACTACCTTAAGGACTTCTACACAGCTTAATTCCTTAGGGTAGGTAGATGACTCATAGATACTTGCTCTCTTCTAAAAAAACAAAACAAAAACCTTTTCACACCGACACTTTCAAAAAGCTTTCAAAACAATTTTTCAAACACTCTTGAGGACAGATACAAGAGTCATTCAGAAATCTTTCAATGAAACTTTTTTCAAACCCACTCACATTTTGAAAAGCAAACATTTTGAAAACATAAGAGAAAGTATCTAAGAGCCCATGGATAACCATGGATAGAAAGGGTGCTAACACCTTCCCTTTCTATAAATCTACCTCCCGAACCGAGAAACTATCTCATAAGGAATTTTGCTGTGCTTTTGTCCTGTCCATGTTGGAGAAAATAAAAGACGGTGGCGACTCTTGCTTCCGCGACATTTCGCGAACCAGCGTTAAACAGTCAGTTCTAAATCCACCGATCACATTCATCAACCGTTGTGACCACCTTAAACCCTGCTCATTCTTCAAGACTGGTTGTGGAAGGTGAGAAATAAACCACCTTGCTAGGAGAGGAGTACATCACATGAGAACACCTCTTTTCCTCATTGTTCGTGTGTAAAATGAGTGTAGGATGTCCCCAAGCAATGTAGGTATGGGATTCTTGGACATGAAAATCTTGACAGCATTCATATCTATAAGTTGGTCAGGGTTTGGGAATAAGACCAACCCATAAATAAGGAGTGCCACAATCTCTTCAAAGGCTTGTAGATCAAGAGAATTCCAGCAGTCTTGGGCCTTCTCAAACAGAAACTTTGCCAAGAAACCCTTAACACCACTTCTGGTTTCCCAATGCCCCTTGATGTCAGATGGTTGCAAGTGTAATGCTTGAGCAACATCTTCAGGCTTTGGTTCTTTTTCCGTACCGTTGTAGGGTAGTTGATTAAGAATAGGAATTCTCAGGAGTTGAGAAAATTCCTCCAAAGTAGGCATCAATTGATAATCAGGGAATGTGAAACAGTGGTGTAGGGGGTCAAAGAACTGGAAGAGAACTTTCACCATGTCTTCTTCAATGATGGTGTTGACTAAGTTGAGGAGTCTACCATGTCTTTCACTGAATAGAGAATTCTCTAGAATCCTGGAAGTAAGCTCCTTGAGTTTAGGAGGAATCCTCACAAGGTTGACTTGAATTGTTTTCCTGCGAAGAGATTCCATGACCTACAAAACAAGAACAAAGATGAAGATCCAAACCCTTGAAATGGTTAGTGGATACATATGATGCTTTATGATGTTCATGATGTATGCACAAGCACATGTACAAGCAAGTCACACAAAAACCCTAGTTTCAGGCTTGCATGAGGTTTTATAGGTAAGTACCCTCTTGAGTTTAGTTGGCTCAAAACCTGTCCTATAAATAATAATCGAGTTCTAAGGAGTTCAATATCATTGGATTGTTTTCTATGTTCATTTTTTTGGTTTAGCCACTTAACTAGCGACCAAAATATTCCAAGAAAACAACCCTCAATGAGTGTAGTATCGAGTATCTACCAACTTCAGACTACACCAAAGCCGGTCATCTCACTACCCCTAATGAAAGGCCAAGATGGTCAAGTAAGGTTCTAGTTCATTAGTGCTTAATGACATCACTCAGCGGCCCCGTATTCTCTTTGATTGACTCAAAGGCTACCGGTACTCACAAATATGCCGCACTAATATAGTTATTGCTTCAACTGTGTCGGTATACCCCGCACAGTTTCCACAATGTATTGCTATCTATGAATGTTTCCCAAATCTGGGTGGAGGATTTCAAGCCCAAACAAGAGAACCAAAATGTAAAGCAATCAAAGCAAACAATAATTATGCAAAGGGTGATCTAAGCCCTAAGGTTACTCCACTTTTATAATTTCCCCCAGCAGAGTCGCCAGTTCTGTGATACGGTGGGAGAACTGACTTGGGATTTTGCGTTTGTGTTCGCAAATGTTTCGAATTAGCAAGAGTCACCACCGACTTTTTATTTTATTCTAAGGAAAGGTCAAAAAGCACAGGAAAGACCTTTGAGATGTTTTCTTGGGTTCAGGGAGTAGATTATAGAAAGGGAAGGTATTAGCACCCTTTCTATCCATGGTTATCCATGGGCTCTTAGTTACTTGTTTAGATCACTTGCTTTGCTTTTTCAATTGTTTGAAATGGTGCTCTTCAATTGTTTGAAATGGTGCTTTGTGTGTGGTTTTGAAAGATGTTTTGAAAAGAGGCCATCATTGTGGCAACCTTTGTAATGATTCTTGTTTGAATGTATACAAAGGTGTTTTTGTATTTTGAAAAAGTTTTCAATGTTTGAAAGTAGGGTTTTGAATTTGTGTGGTGAAGTGTGTTTTGAAAGTAGCAAGGAAGTCTTTGCAAGCTTTTGATCAAGTAACTAAGAGTTATCTACCCTATTTTACTCAAAGACCTTTGTTATGTTTTTAACCCTTTTAACTGTGTTGTTTCACCATTGTATTTGGTGAACAACCTTGTGTTAGGATGTTAACGGGACAGGCGTGGGTCATCGTGTAGACCATGATAGCAATAGTGTCAAGTATTTTTGGCAATTTTCTCGAGGGACTTGATCATTTTTGTTTAGGCAACTCAGATAGCGTCATCGCGGGACTATGATCTTTTTGTTTGTTTTTGTTTTGCCAAAATACTTGACATGCAACCATGGCCCATTTTTGAAGGCAACAAGTGGATGAAACCCTAGGGGTGCAAGTGTGCATTTGTGTTTGTTTTCATGCATTGTTATCTTGGATTAGGTCAAACTACTTGTTGATTTTATTTTGCATACAAACCCTAGGTCTAGGCATGGCATAATTGAAAGCTTTTTAAATGTGCGAGAATTTAAATGCTACACTATTACAACATGATATAGGGAGGGGGGTACAAATTTGAATTAGGGATATTTGACAAGAAATTAAACCCTAGATTACTATTACAACCAAATTGAATGTACAAGACAATATTTAAAATTTAAATAAATACAATTAAATAAATATCAAATAAAATGTATTATGCAAATAAAAAGATTTTTATGTATGTGAAAAAGGTATTTTTCAATGTGAAATATAAACAAATAAAAGGAAGTCAAATTTGATTATTTTTGTTATTTAGGGCAAAACCTTAATTCTTAAATAAATAGCATTATTTATTAATTATATACAATAATATAATAATTTATACAAAAATAAAAGTATATTGTAAAAAAAAATTTTTTTTAGTGTAAAATATTAATAAAAATGAAATGTATTATTTTTGTATTTTTTGTTCTAATTATTTAACTAAAAAGTATATAAGTATATATATATATATATATATATATATATATATATATATATATATATATATATATATATATATATATATATATATATATATATATATATATATATATATATATATATATATATATATATATATATATATATATATATATATATATATATATATATATATATATATATATATATATATATATATATATATATATATATATATATATATATATATATATATATATATATATATATATATATATATATATATATATATATATATATATATATATATATATATATATATATATATATATATATATATATATATATATATATATATATATATATATATATATATTTATATATATATATATATATATATATATATATATATATATTTATATATATTTATTAAACATATTAAATATACAAAGATAAAAATTAATTATTTACAAAAATGGATATTTTCAAGAAAATGTTTTCAAATGTAGATAAAAATAATAAATGAAAAATAAGTATATTTTTTATATTATTTTTGAGTTTTTATTAAAAGAGAAAATAGTTTATTTATATATATATATATATATATATATATATATATATATATATATATATATATATATATATATATATATATATATATATATATATATATATATATATATATATATATATATATATATATATATATATATATATATATATATATATATATATATATATATATATATATATATTTAGTAAAATAAAATAAATATCAAATAAATATGAAAAATATAGAAAATAATTTTTTGGCATTTTTTATATTTAGACAAAAAATATTAAAGTCAGAATGAAAAATAAAAATGTCAAAATGATGAATATTCAACAAATGGGCCAGGGGGGGGGGGGGGGGCAAACTGAATAAGCATGTGTGAGAAGTAAAAACAACTCAGGCCCAGCCCACCAGACTTCTTCTTCTTCCTCTTGCTCACAAAAACGTGTGCTTTTGTGTATCAATGGCCAACTCCTGATTCTTTGATTTTTTTGACAAAACTCACAACATGAAACTTATAGAGCATCAAATAACGAATTCAACCATATAAAAAACTTCGATTAACTCTCAAAGACCAGAGAGAATTTCTCTGGCCCTAAATTTTACCCTAGTTTTTTCAGAAAGTTCATGAGTGAAATTCTCTCAGCATGATTAATGTAAATGAAAACTAAACATATGTATGGCTTCAGGGCTATGAGTACAACATATTTCATTCACAAACCTAAGCCTAACCATTCCTAAATAGAGAGATAGAAGTCCATGAAATACCTGTTTCAGTTGACTTCGAGCTGGACAATGTAGCAACCTTCAATGGTGTTTGAGCTTCTGTTGAGCTTGCTTGAGGTCCAAGGAAGCTTCTCTAATGCTTGGTTTGCTTTGAAACAACTTGAATCGTGTTGTAGAACTCAACCTACAGAGCTTTGAAATGAAAATGGCAAAGTGTGTTAGAGGTGTTACAGGTTGCAATGGGGGCCTGGGATAGTTCAAGTGAGTTGATTGGAAGGTGTTGGAACTATCTTGGGACAAAACGCGCGATGGAATTTTGTTGTGGCTTGCAAAATGTAGAACCTGCCCTGTTTTGTAGCAAAACAGTGATTCTGAGTATGAGGAGGTATGAGTGATGAAAGGTTCGTGCCTTAGGCTTGTTGGGATGTATGGAACTTGTTCATAATGTTTGTCTAAGCTTCTCTTAACAGATATGTGAGGTCCTTTGTGTTTTGCCAACTTTCTTCTACTTGAAGCAAGAAAATGCAAATGATGTTATAGCCCTGTACAAGCCTTCCTATCATGCTGCAACTTTGGCCCTTGGTTCCTGGAATTGATAGCTTCAATCTTTCTTCAGAGATATGGCCCCATACCTCAAGGATTTTGGTTTGACATAAAGTGTACTTTTACAAAAATGGCATTTTACCTTTTTCCAAATAAAGGTTAATCTTGTATGTAATGTCCAAATGGACAAGATAACATCTTAATTCAATGGTTAAGCATTAAATTATGAAGTTTAAGTTGGTTTTGAGGCCTGCAAGCTAGCACCAAACATGCTGATTTGAAAATGCAAGTTTGTATGAACATGTATTGGTCATGGACAAAAGTGAGTTTTTGCCAACTTCCAACATTTGATTCTCTCTAACCACAAGGGTGTTTGAGGAGTTCTTAGACAATTTGGAAAGCTTGGAACATGTACTACAATCCATATTTGCAATGCAACTTGAAATTCCAAGTGGAACTAAGTGAAAAGTGGCCAAGAAGATGGGTCCAAATCCTGTCTAGATTAGGGCAAATTTTCTCTAAGTTAAAAGTTTTAAGTACCCTTGTTCCAAAAATCATAACTTGAGATACAAGCTTCCTTTGAGAAAACTTTGTGAATCAAAGTTGTAGACTTTGTGATGGACTAAAACTTTAATGTTGCAAGTTTTGTTTGAATCTATTTGCATCTTGGTTAAAAAATGGTACAAAGTTAGGAAAAAATAAGAAAATTTCATAACTTAGAAAATTTCTAAGTTATGAAATTTTTCCATTTTAAACCCTAATTTGCAATTTTGGGTTTCTTGATGAACAAGTTTCATAATTTGACATGTTTCAATGGAAAATGACTCTTGGCACTTGATTTTGACCAAAAAGTCAAAGTTTGACTTTTCAGTGTACAGTCAAATTTTGATCAGTTGACTGAAAAATTCATCTGTCAATCCCATGCATTTGAGGTCTTTTGAACTTGTTGAATGGGTCAAGACAATGTCATTGAGTCCTTGAGTCTATATGTGAGCTTGGTTTTCCATTGGTTAGGTCAAACAGTCAAAAATTGCCTTTGTGCAATCAAAACCCTAAAAATGACCATTTTGCCCTTTTGGTGATCTGATCAAATTTCTTGTGGAATTATGATCCAAACTTGATCAAATGGTTCATATGAGTTCATAATGTTGATGTGGGTCACATTTCATGAGGTTTGACTTTCAATTGGCCACAGTTGACTTTTTCCCCAATACAGCTGATTTCTAGGTCAATTGTCCCATTGACTGGGCAAAGATTTGAATCAAGGCTTGAAACTTGGTATGGGCAAACATGTGAATCCAACAATAAGCATGAAAGTAAATTTGGGTATTGTAGGTCAAAATATCGTTGTGCAAACTCAAACCCTAATTTGGGTCAACAGTGCAAGGAGGTGTCTTGAGCAGAGCAAACCCTAGTTTGATCTTGAGTTCTAAAAGTCTTGTGATGAGAAAATGTTGGTGAAATAAGAGGGAAAATTTTGGGGTATAACACTTACCTTAAGTGGGTACGGGCTCGTGCCTAGAGTCTCTTGATGCCTTACCCTTCCATCCTTCCTGTCATCATTGAGCCCGTTATTGAAGGAGACGTCCCGTACACCGTTCTTCATCCTGACATGCCTACTTCTCTCGAAGACCTGCAGAAAGCTTGGATTCAGTTAAAGGAAGAACGAGACACCTTTGAAACCCAGTATTACGCCAGTGAAAAGAAGGTTCTAGAGCTCACCAAACTGCTTCATGAAGAGAAAAATTTGAATACCTACATTGCTCCAAAGAGGATGCGTTCGGTCTTTTTGTCTTAGGAGTTTTTGTTGTATCTTGTTTCTTTCTTTGTAAGCCCAAGGAGGCATGATGTATTCAAACTTGGTTTTATTTAATATGACGTGTGTTCTTTTTTTTGGTTTGGACAAAGTTTAAATCTCTAAATTTCCTTGAAATCATTTGCATATTGCATCTTCATTCATCATAACATCATACAGGTTTCTCATAACAAGTCGCCTTATCCTTCTACTGTTTATTTCAGTGAGATGGGTGTTAAACAGACTGTGAAAGATCTTCATGTGCATAATTCCCAGTTTCAAAAAATGCTCATGGCTCTGACAAAAGGACAAGAGGAATTGAAGACTCTGCTAGCAAAAGAGAAAAAGAAGAAAGAGAAGAAACCAACTGGTGTGGTAATCATGGGCAGAAGGTTTCAGGGACAAGCTAGAAGGACCTTAAATTTTCCAGTAAAATCTGATGAAGGGGAAAGAAAAGGAAAAGAAACGGCAGTTCTGTCAGACTCTGAAGAAGAGGAGGAAGAGGGGGACTACTCTGAACAACAATACCCTTCGGCTAATGATAAGTACAAACACCTGGAATAGCGTTTAACCGCTATGGAAATACAGAGAGTACCGGGGCTAGATTTTGAGGAATTGGGGTTGTTGTCAGGAATTGTAATCCCGCCAAAGTTTAAAGTGCCATTATTTTCCAAGTATGATGGGGTGTCTTGTCCTAAGATGCACCTCCAATCATATGTCAGGAAGATTCAGCCATATTTTACTGATAAAGACTTGTGGGTCCACTTTTTCTAAGACAGTTTATCAGGAATGCAACTTGATTGGTTTTACCAATTAGAAAGGGCCGACATCCATAATTGGGAAGACCTAGCCGCAGCTTTCTATAAACAATACCAGTACAACACCGATTTGGCGCCTACCCGTACTCAACTTCAGATTATGGCTATGGTTTCCAATGAGGGCTTCAAAGATTACGCGCAAAAGTGGAGAGATTTAGCCGGAAGAGTGCAACCCCCTCTGTCTGAAAGGGAGTTGGTGGACATGTTCTTGGGAACTCTATCAGGCCCTTTCTTCAATCATCTGATTGGGAGTTCCTCTGCAGGGTTTACTGAATTGATATTAATCAGCGAGAGGGTGGAAGCTGGTATAAGAAGTGGGAAGATTCAGAAGGACGCGCCTGCCTCTACAGCTGTGAAGAAACCCTTCACTGGAAGGAAGGAAGTATATGTTGTTTATTCACACAGGAATCAAGGAAGAACTGAACGCCGACCAGTGGTGGGGGCCATTTTGATTCCAAATCCTGCATCTGACCAACCTAGAAATAACCAGCAAAGGGTGGAAAGGTCAGTCCGGCGATTCACCAGGATTAACATGACTCTGGCCCAGGTTCTACCACATCTTCTGAAATTGAATCTAGCAACTTTAAAAGAGGCCCCAAAGAATCCCAATACTGCATCCCCTCATTATAATCCAAATTCCAGATGCGCATACCATTCTTAAAGTCTAGGGCACGACACTAATAATTGTTGGGCTCTGAAGAACAAAATTCAAGACCTGATAGATGCGAAGGAAGTTGAGTTCGATGCGCCTGAGAAACCAAATGTCATTTCCGCTCCGATGCCTAGGCATGGTCACAATGCCAATGCTGTTGAGGAAGATTTATTTGTTGCTACAGTAGATGAACTTTTGACTCCGCTCCTGATCATTAAGATGAATTTGTTAAAACCTGGTGTATTCCCAGGATGTAAAGAAGACTGCCATCTGTGTTTGACCTCACCAATCGATTACCCTCTGTTGAAGACAAGTATCCAACGCCTGATTGATAACCAGGAAATTATGTTTGAGAATGCTCCCATTTTACCCGTTCCTGTTAAATATATTTCGATCATAACCATCTCCGCCAATCCTTCCAGGGCCCCTAAAAGACCCGTTAGGATTACACCTGCTCTAAAAACTACTCCACTTAAGATCACAATGCCCGGGCCGGTCCCGTACAAATCAGATAAAACAGTACCATAGAATTATGGTGGAGAAATCTACTACCATGGTATCCAACAAGATGAACTGACTGTCGAAGAAGAGAGCTCCGAAGAGGAAAATTCTGACATTAGAAATATTGTCGGAACTAGCAAGATTACCCGTAGTGGTAGAATCTTCTCTCCAGAGATTTCCCCTCCAAAGGCAGTTTTTGGACCCGTGGCCGTTCCGAAGATTACCTCTGCACCAGTGATTATACCCGCAAGCGTACTTACCGACAAAGACAACACAATCCCTATCCCTACCAATACTTCCACTATTGAGAATAAAGGAAAAAACATTCAAGAAGAGCCTGTCCGGATGAAGGCTCAGTCACTAGTTATCCCCGAAACATCCAAGAAGGAAATGGAAGAAATCCTGAGGACAATAAAGAAGAGTGATTATGATATGGTTGAACAGTTGGGACAAACCCCTTCCAAGATCTCCATGTTAGCATTGCTGCTGTGCTCTGAGGCACATGCGAAAGCTCTGGTAAAACTTCTGAAGATAGCTCATGTGCCACAAGAGATGTCTGCTGACCAATTCCAAGAATGTGTAGTCAGTCTGACAGCTGATAACGGCCTGGGTTTCTCCGATGTTGACTTAAGACCTAAAGGGAGAAAACACAACGAGGCATTACATGTCTCTGTGGAGTGTAGAGGAACAACCCTAGCCCATGTCTTGGTAGACACGGGATCATCTTTAAACGTCTTACCAAAGAAAGCCCTTGACAGATTGGATTGCGAAGGGCTGACGTTGAAACCCAGTAACATAATTGTGAGAGCATTTGATGGCTCGAAGAGGATGGTCCATGGGGAGGTGGACATCCCGATAAAGGTGGGAACTCAAACTTTCAATTCAACCTTCTATGTCATGGACATCCGTCCTTCTTATTCCTGTCTGTTAGGACGGCCTTGGATCCATAACGCTGGTGTTGTCACCTTCATATTACATCAGATGTTGAAGTACCCGGTCCAAGGAAAGATCATAACTGTCCACGGGGAGGAGGAGTACATGATTAGTCATCTGAATTCTTTCTTATATGTGGAGTTGGATGGCGAGTTCATTGAAACCCCTTTCCAACATTTTGAAGCAGTCTCTCAAGAAGTAGCAGCGACCAAGGCGGTATCCTCGATTCCTAAGATCACAAGACCTCCACTTCAGATGTCATCTCTAAAGGATGCAAAGGCAGTAGTGGAAGAGGGTGGATGCACCATCTGGGGGCAGCTTCCAGACATTCCGTACAAATCAGACAAGTTCGGCTTGGGGTTTACTTCAACTGCTCAGAAGGCTGTGTGTCGTGCCCGTGCTGGGGGGCCACCTGTGAAGATTAGCAACCAAGGGGTCAATGCAGTAGAAGACAATGAAGAGGATGGCAGCTTGGAAGATTGGATATTTCCTACTGTCAACGGAGGACTTCGCAACTGGGAAGCCAAAGACTTTGTCCCAATAACTTTCATCTCTCAGTAATTTATCTTTTACATTTCTGTTGGACTTGTAATATTCACGAACAATTCACACTTTAAAAACCTTGTGTCTTACCCGAGGCACAATGGTCCATTTGTAAGGGTTTTTATTTCATCTTCATATGACATTCAATGAATCATGGACGTTTTTCCACATACAAATCTTTTGTGCTCATTGTCTTTCTTTTACATTTTATTGTTTTAAGATGGCTACACCCTTACACACACCCACACTCACAAATGCAGGTACCCCTCCATTCCGGATTCCATGGGTAACGATACTGCTATAGCCTTCAGTGACTCTGAAGATCTAATCTACCAAGTCGAATACGAAGGTGAGGAAGATTGTGAGGTGCCAGGGGAATTGGCCAGACTACTACAACAAGAGGAAAGAGCTATTCAGCCTCATGAGGAGTTGTTGGATACAATCAATTTGGTTACCGAGGAAGATAAAAAGGAAATCAAAATGGGTGCCAATCTAGAGCCGAGTGTCAAGGAGCGCCTAATTCAATTGTTGCATAATTATGTTGAGATCTTTGCCTGGTCATACGAAGACATGTTGGGACTCGATACAGACATTGTGGTACATCGTCTACCCACAAGAGAAGACTGTCCACCAGTGAAACAAAAAGTCTGCCGCATAAGACCTGACATGTCAGAGAAGATCAAAGCAGAAGTTATGAAACAGTTCAATGCTGGATTTCTGGCTGTTACTTCCTATCCTCAATGGGTTGCCAACATTGTTCCCGTGCCTAAAAAGGACGGTAAAGTACGGATGTGCATGGATTATAGAGATTTAAACATGGCCAGCCCTAAAGATGATTTTCCACTTCCACACATCGACATCCTGGTTGATAATACGGCCCAGCACAAAGTATTTTCTTTCATGGGCGGATTCTCAGGCTATAACCAGATCAAAATGGCACCTGAGGACATGGAGAAAACTACATTTGTCACGCAGTGGGGCATGTTCTGCTACAAAGTGATGCCATTCGGACTGAAGAATGTCGGGGAAACCTATCAACGTGCCATGGTAGCTTTGTTTCATGATATGATACATCATGAGATAGAGGTCTACGTAGATGACATGATAGCCCGATCACAAACTGAAGAGGAACACCTTGATCACTTGCAAAAGTTGTTTGTAAGGTTGAAAGAGTACAAGTTAAGATTGAATCCAAACAAGTGCACATTCGGAGTCCGGTCCGGTAAACTCTTAGGTTTCATTGTCAGCAACAAAGGCATCGAGGTTGATCCTGCCAAGGTTAAAGCAATACAAGAAACGCCTGCTCCTCATACTGAGAAGGAAGTCAGAGGATTCTTGGGACGCCTGAACTATATTGTCAGATTCATTTCTCACCTAACATCTACTTGTGAACCAATCTTCAAACTGTTGAAGATCAAGTAGTCAGATGGAATGATGAGTGTCAGATTTCTTTTGAAGAAATCAAAGAGAATTTACAAGAGCCTCCTGTCTTGATGCCACCAGTCGACGGAAGACCACTGATCATGTATCTGACCGTTTTAGAGAACTCAATGGGGTGTGTATTGGGGCAGCATGACGAGTCTGGCCGAAAAGAGCACGTTATTTACTACCTGAGCAAAAAGTTTACCGACTGTGAAACCAGATATTCACTGCTCGAGAAAACTTGATACGCTCTGGTATGGGCTGCTCGCCGGCTAAGACAGTATATGTTGACTCATACCACTTTGCTGATATCTAAGATGGATCCGAGAAAGTACATCTTTGAGAAGCCTGCTCTGTCTGGGAGGATAGCTAGATGGAAGATGATCCTAACAGAATATGACATAACACAACCCAAAAAGCTATAAAGGGCAGTGTTCTAGCTGATTATCTTGCTCATCAAGCTGTAGAGGATTATTAGTCCATGGAGTTTGAATTCCCAGATGAAGACATCATGACATTAGAAAATTGTGAAGAAATCAGACCATATGACGGACCTGAACAAGGATCCCGATGGACCCTGTTATTTGATGGGGCATCCAATGCACTTGGTAATGGTATCGTCACTGTACTCATATCTCTAGAAGGATGCCATACTCCTTTTACTGCCAGACTTTGCTTCAACTGTACGAACAACATGGCGGAATACGAAGCATGCATCTTTGGTCTCAAGGCTGCCATAGACTTGGGAATCAAATCTTTAGATGTATTTGGAGATTCAGCTTTGGTCATCAGTCATATCAAAGGATAATGGGACACTAAGCATCCAAACCTTATCCCTTACAGAGAACATGTTTTGACATTGTTACCACATTTCGAGCAGATTACCTTCGAGCATTTCCCGCGAGAAGAAAATCAGCTAGCAGATGCTCTAGCCACAATGTCATCTATGTTTAAACTTAATTGGGATAACGAGGCTCCCCAGATCACCATTGAACAAATGGACGAACCAGCACACTGTCACGAGATTAATACTGAAGAATTAGTGGACCAGCTTTGGTTTCATGAAGTCAAAAGGTATCTCGAGGCTCAAGAATACCCAGAAAGAGCTTCAATCAATGATAAAAATTTCCTAAGGAGATTCTCCGCTAAGTTCTTCCTAAGTAATGGCATCCTGTACAAACGTAATCATGATTCTATTTTGCTCCATTGTGTGGATAAGATTGAAGCTGAAAAGATCATGGCTGAATTACATGAAGGTACCTTTGGCACTCACACTAGTGGGCATACGATGGTGAAGAAAATCCTACGAGCAGGCTATTATTGGTCTACCATGGAAGCAGACTGCTATCAACACTCTCGGACCTGTCATAAGTGTCAAATCTATGCAGACAAGGTGCACGTGCCTCTGGTCCCTCTAAATGTCTTAACAGCTCCTTGGCCCTTTGCTATGTGGGGAATCGATATGATTGGGGAGATCAAGCCTACATCCTCCAATGGACACTGCTTCATTCTAGTGGCCATTGACTATTTCACAAAGTGGGTCGAAACAGCTTCCTTCGCATCCGTTACTAAGAATGTTGTTGCCCGCTTCATCAAGCAAAACCTTATTTTCCGGTACGGTATCCCAGAAAGGATCATCACTGATGATGGTACGAACTTTAACAATACTATGATCACCGCCTTATGCGAGCAGTTCAAGATTCAACATCACAATTCATCCCCCTATCGGCCAAAGATGAATGGTGCAGTCGAAGCTGCAAATAAAAACATTAAAAAGATCATATAGAAAATGACAGTCACCTATAAGGACTGGCATGAGATGCTACTGTTTTCTCTCCACCACGGCTCGCACATCAACTGGGGCAACACCCTATTCCTTAGTTTATGGCATGGAGGCTGTCTTGCCAATTGAGGTTCAAATCCCCTCTTTGAGAATTATGAAAGATGCAGGTTTGAGTGAAGACGATTGGATCTGGACCCGGCTTGATCAACTGAACTTAATTGATGAAAAGAGACTTACTGTTGTTTGCCATGGTCAGATGTATCAAAAACGGATGATCAAGGCTTTCAACAAGAAAGTCAGACGCCAGGTATATCAAGTTGGAGATCTAGTGATCAAGTGTATCATCTTGCCACAAAGTGATCCCAGGGGCAAATGGACTCCTACCTATGAAGGACCATTTATAATCAAGAACATCTTCTTCGGTGGGGTAATGATCTTAACCACCATGGACAGTGATGACCTACCACACCCTGCAAACGCAGATATAGTCAAAAGATACTACGCATAAAAGACCCGCTAGGTTGACACACCTAGGCAAAACAAGGGCATCCCGGCGAACCAAAAAGGTTCGGGAAAAAATTAGGGATAAAATTAAAAAAAATTGTACACCCGGCAAGTTGAAAACCCGAAAGGGCGACTTGGGCAAAAAAGGGTTTCCCGGTGGATTGAAAACCCGAAAGGGCGGTCCAGGAAAAATTTAGGGAATTAAAGCGTATGACTATGTCTCGTCGGATCACTTTGAGGACAATCTCTTCACTGACAAACTCGGAGTTATGAACAATTCAATCATCTTCGGACGAAGCAACAAATAGACAAGATATTCAGAGATACAGAGGCTATAGCAGAATGGGAACCCCATGGGATTATCGCACATAGCTATCTTTCTTTGTATAATTTTTTCTTATTTTTAATGACACCATCCTCTTACTAGGATGTCTGTCTCCTTTGTACAAAATACTTATTCAAAGTGAATACAAAGATATCTCTTTAAAGTACAGAAAACTATTTGTCCTTTTCTTTTACACTTGTGTTTTATTTGCAAAAAACGTCCAATGATTCATTAATGAACATATGCATTTGAACATAATTACTGTTTACAAATAAACAAAGTGAAAAAGGACAATTACTGACAGGTCGAAAGAATAGGAAAACGTCTTTAGGCTATTCCCTGAATAATCCCTACAGTACGTCATCGAGATCCCCAGCGGAGCTGAAACTTCAAAACTATTAATCCCCGGTGGAAACCATCCAGTTTCTCCAAGTTCCCCAGCAAGTTGTCTTGAAACCCGAAAATCAACCGGATAACGGCAAACTTCTGTTTCTCCCTAAACTAGGATAAATCCCCAGTAGAGTGGCAGGTGACCGAAACTCCTGAACTTTTTCCAAAAAGGAATAAGCTTTTTTCCCCATAGAGTTTTCGTTGTTCCCCAACAGAACAAAGACTCCCGTCATTAATCCCCAGTAGAAGTCATCAAAGTTCTCTGGATTCCCCAAACAGATTCCTCAAGCAGTGCATGGCATTACTCTCCCAACGGAATTTTTGTCAACTTCAAGACATGAAGAATCCACATATCCTCAGCAGCAGTCAAGGATTTATTTTCCTCAGCAATACAGAAAATCAGCTTATATGCGCATACATTACATCCACATATCATAAACATTGATAAAAACACATATATTACATCATACATTTCATGCAACGTAACTTTGTGTTTCAGCTAACATTTTACCCTTTTCAGGATAAGATTAACAAACTACTATTGACAACATGCAATCTAGATACAGTTCAGATACGCTCCAAACACGGATGCCATCCTGATACTCATTCGGATTGATACAGTTCAGATACACTCCAAACACGGATGTCATCCTGATACTCATTCGGATTGATACAGTACATATGCGCTCCAGACACGGAAGCCATTCTATTACTCATTCAGATTCAGCTTTTAGATACAGTTCATATACGCTCCAGACACGGATGCCATTTTGACACTTATTCAGATTTCAAGTTCAGATACGCTCCAGACACAGATGCTATTCTGACACTTATTCATATTTCAAGTTCAAATACAGCTCGGATACGCTCCAGACACAGATGATATTCTGTTGCTCATATAGGTTCAGTCTCCAGATACAGCTCAGATACGTTCCAGATACGGACACCATTCTGATACTTATTATTTTGACTTACAATTCAACAACCATTCTTGAATGGCATCTTTAAGCCCATTCCCTCAACTACACTTTGTCGAGTGCAAATTTACGGGCACTCTAGTGTCCAATCATCTTTTACCTTCGAGTCACGAATGGCAAAACTCGTCAATCTAACTCTCCAAGTTTAAGAAGATTGAACAGGGAAAGTTGTTGTACCCCAAAATTTTCCCTCTCATTTATCAAGACTTTTCTCACAAGACTTCTTTGACTCAAGACAAGATTAGGGTTTGGTCAGCTCAAGACATCTCATCTTGCATTGATAACCCAAAATTAGGGTTTGAGTTTGCACAAGGAATTTTGGACCACTAATGCTTCATGTGATTTTCATACATCATTTTGGACCCCTAAGATTGCTCATGATAAGTTTCAAGCCTTGGATTACACTTTTGCTCAGTCAATTGGACATGTGACCTAAAAATCAACTATATTGGGGAAAAAGTCAACCATGGACAATTTATAGTCAAACTTCATAATTTTTTATCCACATCAACATTTTAGACTCATATGTACCATTTGATCAAGTTTGGATTACAACTCCTCAAGAAATTTGATCAAATCATCAAAAGGGCAAAATGGTCAAAATTAGGGTTTTGACTGAGAAAGGGCAACTTCTGATTTTTTTACTTAGCCAATGACCAATTGATTTCAAGCATGATTTCAAGGATTCAATGGCATCATCTTGACTTAATTACATGGTTCAAAACATCTCGAGTTCATTGGATTGACAAATGAAATTTGCAGTTAACTGATCAAAAGTCAATTGTACACTGAAAAGTCAAACTTTGACTTTTTGGTCAAAATCAAGTGCCAAGGGTCATAATTCATCAAGATATGTCAAAATGTGAAACTTGTTCAACAAGAAAACCAAATTTGAAAATTAGGGTTTGAATTTGAAAATTTTCATAACTTAGAATTTTTCTAAGTATAAAAATTTTCTTATTTTTTCTCAACTTTTCACCACTTTTTCACCATGATGCCTAATGATTCAAGGAAAGTCCTAAACATGAAAGTTGTAGTCCTCCATGAAATCTACAACTTTGCATCACAAAATTTTCCTATAGATGCTTGGATCTCAAGTTATAAATTTGTGAATACATGGCCATGAACTTCTTAACTTAGTGAAATTTTGCCCTAATTTAGGCAGGTTTTGGACCCAACTTCTTGCCCATTTTTCATCAAGTTCCAGTTTGATTTAACAAAAGTGGCCAACATGAAAGTTATAGAGGGTGTTTCAATCTTTCCAAAACATCCAAGAGCATGAATTTATCTTATTTGAATTAGGAGATACAAGGATCTGAAGTTGGACATTCATTCTTGATTTACAAGGCAGATTTGTGATGAACAAGGAACAAGAATCTTAATCCATGTTGCATAATCTCCAATTTGCAGGACTTGTGACTTACAGCTCTTACCATAATTTAATGCTTACACAAACTTTTGAGCTATGGTCCATTGGGTCTAAGCATTATTCAAGTGATCTTTCTATTTTTGGCACAAAGGCACCATTGTCATTCTTGCAAACTTCACTTTAATCATAAAGTCAATTTATTGAGCCTCTAACTTGTTGTTCTAATCACACACAAATAAGAAGGGCATGCTTAAAGTGTCCAACATCTCTATGCAACAATGTACAAAGCATTGGAACTACAATCTTCAAGCTTGCTTCATGTACAATCTAACCTAGCCATAACATGTGATTAAAAATCTGAGTTTTCAAATCTCAAACCTTCTATATAAATAGAGAGGCCAGTTGCAAGAGAAAGGGGTTGGAAAAACATTTTGGAAAAGAGTTAGAAAAATAGAGTGAACAACCAGTAGTTTTATTGATAAACCTTCAAAAAAAGCCATAACAGTCCCTAAGACTTCCACTCTTGAGTTTTAAAGTCTAAACCTTAAAACCTCTCACACTTTGCACATTCCATCTAAAAACCATCAAAAACATTTCATGCCACACAGAGGTTGTTTAATAACCTTCAACAAAAAGGAAAGTCTAGCAGTCTGTTAGAACTTCCTTAAGGTTCATACAACATCTTGAAGGGCATTTGGACTCAAAACTTAAAGTGCAGTTTCAAGCTAAGTCATCTTTACCTTGCCTTTTCCATACATCAACTTTTCTGTTTATAGGATATAGCAATCACCATTTTTGAAGTTAATCTTTATTTGTTGTTCCTGTTATTCATTCATATGTTAAAAGCTAACTGATGTATGCAAAGAATGGTATTTAAAGCAGGAAAATGCAGTATGTATCAACATGTATCCACATGTGTCGACCCATCTTAGTGAAAATACAGGGTATGAGTTGACACATGACCCTCATGCATCGACCCATACTGAGTTCAGATCACAAAACAGAAGCTGGAAAGGACTATGAGTTGACACATACGCATTTCGCGTCGATGCAAAAAAGGTGTATGAGTCGATACATCCCATTATGTGTCGACTCATACTGAACAGATTTCACAAAACAGAAGCTAGAAAAGCCTATGAGTCGATACACACGTACTTCGCATCGATACAAGAAGGTGCATGAGTCGACACATCCCATTATGTGTCGACCCATACTGAACTAATTTTGTTTTACAAGGGCAGGTAAAAGCTATGTGTCGATGCATAGCAGCATGGGTCGACACATAGCAGTTCAAAAGTGCATTTCCCCTTTATTTTACACTGTTTTCACATTCTTTTCATTATCATTCGATATGGTTGTAATATTTTAGTTCCTACTTCACCCCATTGCTAAATTGTATCCCTATCCCCCTAAAGTGGTGTAATAGCTTAGCTTTTATTTTCCGTATTTTTACTTGCTTTCCATATATTGTTAGTAAATAAGTGTGTATGGCAAGATAAAAACAACAAAATAGGCCACCCTAATCAAAGACTAAATGCATGCAAATCAAACACATTATTCACACATGCACCTCTAGGGTAATCTCACTTGTTACCTTTCGGAAAATAGTCATGTCCCTTTAGCATGGGCGTTTTAGCAAAAACCCTCGATAAAAAGATCGTAGTCCCTCGATGACCCTCGATGTTGCCTTCGGTAAACGATCTAGTCCCTAAAATGACATTGCTAAAACGTCCCATATGCTGCCTTCTATGACTATACAAATGTCCCAACGTCTGTCCTGTGTACATCCAAAGATAGGGTTGCTTACCAAATCAATGGTAAGTCAACAATATCAAAGGAATAGAAAATGCATAAGAAAGACATTTGAGTAGGTAGATAGCTTCTAAGTTACTTGCTCCATTTCAAACAACAATCCTTTCTATTTTCAAAACAAACACACACACATTTCAAAAAACATATTACAAACAATTGAAAACATTTTTCAAAAGACAAACATCTTTGTATACATTCTTACGAACGAGAATCATTGCAAAGATTGCCTAAACGAATGGCCTCTTTTACAAAATACTTTCAAAACCACATCAAACACTATTTCAAACAAACCAAAGCAAGTGATCTAAGTAAGTAACTAAGAGTCCATGGAAAACCATGGATGAAAAGGGTGCTAATACCTTCCCTTTTCATAATCTACCCCCTGACTCAAGAAAACATCTCTAAAGGTCTTTCATGTGCTTTTTCGCCTTTCCTTTTTGGATAAAAGAAAAGTCGGTGGCGACTCTTGCTAAACCGCAACATTTGCAAACACAAACGCAAAACCCTCTAGTCAGTTCTCCCACTGTATCACACCTGTTGTGATACAACTTGATTAAGGAATACTTCTTCGAAAGGTATGCCCCTGATTGAACAGTGCTTTGAAATTTGATTCAAGTTGATTGAATCTCAGAATGATCACCCCTTGTTAATAGTATCTTCATGTGATATACCGCTATAATCATTAATATTTGCCCCTATTTATAGGGGTCTTCTTAGATGATTTGTCCCCAGTTAGAAGCTTCTTGGAAATGTTGCCTTTGATCAGACACCCCCCCTTTTTAAATCTCCTTGATACTAAGTAATGATTTGTAGATAAAATTGTACATTTTGAGAAATTAATTATTTTTTATGCACATGCAAGCTTTGAAATCTAAGTTTGAATAGAAATGGATGACTAGAGGTGGAGATCCGAAGAAGTGATTAGTAATAATTTTAACAAACATAGGAGTCAGTTTAACACAAATTTCGCAGAGTATGCTTTCATAGTGAACCTATCCTCAATTAGGACTTTTAAAGGTTGTAACATGGCCATGGTTTATGGTTTTTAGAAAAAGGATATAAGGCTCAAAATTTATTCATCCCACACCATTCTCCTTGATGTTCTCCAATCCTAAGTTCAATTAATGCAACAGACGTGTTTAATCCCCGAGAGAAATTTCGTAGTCACGCAGATGTTGAGAAGCGTTGATAAGATTCAAGCACCGATAAAAAGCATTGATAAGATCTAAGAATTGATAATATCCAAGCATTTGATGAGGATTCTTGATGATTCTTGAGGTGGCAGTCACAAGATTGTTCTCAAGTTTTTTTATTTTTAATCCCTTATTTTGCATGGACCAATTCTTTTAAACTTTCCGGTCCATCGGGATGCCCTATCTTTTGCCTAAGTCAAGTTTTAATTTCCTTTGACTTAGTCGGCTTTCTCCCTTTTATTTAATTTCTTTTTTTTTGCTTTTGATTTTGAAAATTTGTGACTGCGCACTGATTGTTGTAATCTTCGTCTCCAATATTTTCCTCGATCTTGATTAATGTACTAAGGAGAAAGACGTTGTGGACTTTGTCTTTGTTGATTCGTTAATCTTGGATGATGAACGCGAGTGTAACACGGTGGGAGAACTGACTTGGTTGTTTTGTGTTTGATTGCAAATGTTGCGGTTAGCAAGAGTCGCCATCGACTTTTCTTTTATCCAAAAGGAAAGGCTGAAAAGAACAAGAAAGAACATTGAGATGTTTTCATGAGTTCGGGGGGTAGATTATGAAAAGGGAAGGTATTAGCACCCTTTTCATCTGTAGTTATCTACGAGATCTTAGTTGCTTGCTAGATCACTTGCTTTTGTTTGAAAATATGCTTTGTGTGGTTTTTGAAAGTATTTTAAAAAGGCGCCATTGTTTAGGAAAACTTTGTAATGATTCTCGTTCGTAAAAATGTATACAAAGTGTTGATCTTTTGAAAATGTTTCAAGATGAAAGATGTTTTTGAAAGTGTTGGTGTTTGTTTTGAAAATAACAAGGATGTTTTAGTTTGAAAATGAGCAAGTAACTAGGAATATTCTACCTACTCAAAAGTCTTTCATGTTTATGTCCTTTTTCCTTTGACATTGTTATCTTACCATTGATTTGGTAAGAAACCCTATCTTTGAATGTAAAAGGGACGGGAAAGGGTCATCGTATAGTCATGATTAGCAATGTTGTAAGATATCTTAGCATTTTATTTAAGGGACTAAGATTGTTTTTGAAAGGAAACATTGATAGCGTCATCGAGGGACTATGATCTTGTATTTTGATTTATTTTTGCTAAGATACCTCACATGCATAACATGGCCATTTTTGTAAGGCAACAAAGTGGATTTACCCTAAGGGTGTAAGTGTGCAAGTGTATTTATTTACATGTATTATTTTGTCTTTGAATTAGGGTTTTTCTAAGCATTGATTTTATCTTCCCACACAAACCCTAATTACTATCATTTATATATATATATATATATATATATATATATATATATATATATATATATATATATATATATATATATATATATATATATATATATATATATATATATATATATATATATAGTATTAAATTGCGGAAGATAAAAATACTAAGCTATTACATCATTAGGGGGAGGGGTGTACAAATTTACAAATGGGGAAATTACAAGAAAATTAAACCTAAATAATTATTACAACCATATTGAATAATATACAAGAATTGAATAAATAACAATGTACAAATGCAAATGAAAAAGAAAAGATTTTTGTTTGGTTTTTTATGAAAGGGGTTTAATTTTGATCTAATTAAAAAATGATTAAGGAAAATTAAACAAAATTAACTTAAACTAAATAAGAAAAGAAAATAACTAAAAAAAGATTTTTTAGGGTTTTATTTATGAAAAGGTTTTAAATGAATAAAAATAATATGGATATTAATTAATTAAAAGAAACCTAAGTTCTAAATTAATTTTAATTACAAGAAAATAAAATAATGGTTAAACCTAAACCTAAATATTAATTATTAAGAAAGAAATTAATTTATTAAGAAAATGTTTTTTTGTTCTTTTAGTTTTATAAAACAAAATAAACTAAATAAATGTAAAAATAATAAATAAAATATTTTTTGGGTTTTTATTAATAACAATAAAAAATAATATTAATAATAATACTAATAATAATATTAATAATAACAAAGGAAAAATAAATAAAATAAAATAAAATAAGAAAAAGAAAATAATAATGAAAATATGGATCAGGGGGTGCTGAAGCAAAGTCAGGGGTAGAAGCCAGCAAAATAAAGAGAAGGCCCAATGCTGGGCCCAGGCGCTGTAAAGAAAACAAAAATGTGAAAAATAACAAAAGGCAGTGCGTTGGGTGTTAAGCCCACGCCCTCTTGGTTACCAACGCGCTGCCTTACCACTGGGGTGGCTATACACCCGTTAATTAAAGTGAAATGATAAATACATAACGTAACATGATTCCAAGGCCTGTACTTCGTCTTCAACCTTCAGCCAGCCAGAGTACCTGTAACTTCTTCATCTCTCAACAAAAATGGAAAGTACAAACATGAAAGTTGTGGCATTTCTTCCCATGAATCCAACCATATAAATAACTAAAGCTATAAATCCAAGATGAGTGAGAATTTTTCTGGCCCTAATTTGAAACCTAAAAATTTCAGAAACTTAAACTCTAAAATTCTCTAAGCTCAGGCCATATAAATGCAAACTATGGATATGTACAGCTTCGTGGCAATGGTATCTACATTTTATCTTCACAAATCAGAATAGAATGATGCTTGTATAAAGAGATAGAAGTTTGAAAACATACCTCTTGCAGCTAGAGTTGTGTATGGAGTTTAAGCAACCTTTGAGATGGCCTGATGATTTCTGTAGCTTTCCTGGACCTCCTTGAATGTGTTCCAACTCCTACTTTGCTTTGAGGATGGCTGAAACTTCGAACTCAAGTCAAGTTGCAAGCTTCAATTTTGAAAATGGTGGATGGTGACGGAGGAATTACAGTTAGGAAATGAGGGCCTGGATTACTTTGATATGATGTATGGAAGGTGTTTGGATGATTAGTTTTCAAAATACACGAGTGGAAATGAAGATGGTGAGTTTTTTGCTCAAAACTATCAAGTTTGGGCAGTTCTGTGCAGCAAGGTGCTTGGCAGGTTTTGAGGATACTTCAAATCATGTGTTTTGATGCAAATAACTTATCCATAAGTAAGGAGAAGGTTAGAGTACTTGAGAGGGTCAAAATCATACAACTGCAAGTTATGGCTATGTTACATGATTTTGAAGAAAAGTGAAAACATGGTTTCAAGGCAAAGTACAAGCATGTGATGAGTTTTTTAGAGGCTTTAGACAAGTTTCCTTTTGGTTATAGATTGTGTATGATCCAAAGAGAACAAGTGCAAAGCTCAAGAACTGATTTTGTGCATAAAGCTACTTTTCCAAAATGGCAATGTGCACTTTCTTCCCAAAATGGAAATAAGCATGGGCAATGCATTGAATGCTTGAGTTAAAGCCTATAACAGTTGTTCCAAACATTAATTATGGATTGCCAAGCAAGTTTGAGGCCTGCAAAGCAAAGATTGTGCAGCCTAGCATGGATTTGAATTTTTGTTCATCATGAAAATGACCTATAATTCAAGAATGAAATGTCAACTTCATGCCTTTGATTCTCCTTGCTCAAACATGATCTCAAGGAGTTCTTGGACATTTTAGAAATATTGTAATGTGCTCTACAACCCCTATTTGAATCACTTTTAAAAATTTCCCTTGGAACTATGTGAAAAATTGCCATGAAGTTAGGTCAAAATCCTGCCTAAACTAGGGAAAATTTTTCACTAAGTGTTTAGTTTCATGCACATGTATTCACAAAATCATAACTTGAAATCCATGCATTTATAGGAGAAGTTGTGTAAATAAATGTTTTAGATCTCATTGATATCTACAACTTTCATGTTGAAAGTTTCCTTTGAATCATCTTGTATCATGGTGAAAAATTGGCTCAAAGTTGTGAAAAAATATGAAGTTTTCAACACTTAGAAAAATTTCTAAGTTTGGAAACTTTGACTTTTCAAAATGAAATCTTGACTTTTTGATTTATTGATGAACAAGTTTCATATTTTGACACGTTTTTATGAATTGTGATCTTTGACACTTGATTTTGACCAAAAAGTCAAAGTTTGACTTTTCAGTATACAGTTGACTTTTGATCAATTGACTGAAAAATCAACTATGACCTTGAGCAACGTTTTGAGTCATGCCATTAGGTCAAAATTATTCAATTGAGTCATTGAAATCATGTTTCCAACCAATCAACCATTTGCTAGGCCAAAAATCAGAAATTTCCATTTCTCAATCAAAACCCTAATTTTGACTGTTTTGCCCTTTTGATGATCTAATCAAATTTCTTGAGTAATTGTGGGCCAAACTTGATAAAATTACATATAGGAGTTCACAATGTTTATATGGATAAAAAATTATGAAGTTTGACTTTAAATTGACCAGAGTTGACTTTTCCCCAATACAACTGACTTTTAGGTCAACTGATCAATTGACTGAGCAAAAATGTGATCCAAGACTTGAAACTTGACATGAACAATCTTAAGGGTCCATAATGATCCATGAAATTCAAATGAGGCATTAAAAGTTAAATTATCCTTGTGCAATCTCAAACCTTAATTTCAGTCATCAGTGCTTAAGGAGGTGTCTTGAGTTGATCAACCCTTGTGCAGTCTTGAACCAAAGGAGATCTTGTGAGAAAATACTTGATAAATGAGAGGGAAATTTTATGGTACAACAGCGAGGAAAAGGATGCGCTTGAACCTTTGCTTAGATCATTTTCTCAATGATGTCTCGAGGAAAGAGATATGCTTGAACCTTTGCTTAGATCGTTATGATTCTCCTGGGATTTGAATGCATCATCGAAATAATTAAAGTCTACCATGCCCCTGGTTAAGATTAAGGTTTTTTAGAAAATAGGAAGAACTCTGGATTCTGGCTCGAGGGGGTTAACTACGGATTAACTCCTTATATCTCCATTGTTTAGGAATTTAAACAATGCCTTGCATTGTCAGCTCGACCTTACTATTAAAAAGCATACGTCCGTAAAATTTGATTATTTTGTATTTTCATCATTCTCCCTCGAAGTTTGTTTAAAGAAAATTTAGAATGGAAGAGTGAAAGGTGAAATGGAAAGTGATGAAAGAGTGAATACGAATGAATTGATTTCAAAACATGCATGCTCATTTTTTTAGAACTACTCATCCAAAGATACAAGTTTATACCAAATACAACTTAGCAACTAGGAAATTACAATTTGTAATTGATAAAGCCTAATGATCCTATAGAAGAGCTCTTTTGTTGATCCACGTGACTTTAGGAGATTCTTCGTGGTTCTTGAACTTATCAAAGCATGGGGATGACCCTTGATTCTTCTCGGGCATACCAATTTTGTTGATAGGGAAGTTGCTCTTGATGTAAAGGAACCACCAATGGCAGTGCATTCGAGGCGTTGTGTGGGCCTGAAATTGTCATGCTGAAAGACTTCCTTTTATCTCTAATAATAATTGTAGTATCAAGTTCAATTGATTCTCTAATGCTTAATCTCCTCCTTCCATAATTTCATACTTTCTTGAGTTCGTTTGCGGGTACCAAGAAATTAGCATATGGGTGATAGTTGGATAAGGGCGAAGGTGGAAATGCATGAGATGTAAATGTATAAATGTATGTGAATGCATGGGTATACAAAAATATTTTGTTTTTAAAGGTATGCTAAAAATTTCATGAAGATGCAATGCGACATGGGCGTAGTATAAGGGTAGACGTAGGGGTACCCTATAAAGGTCTAATGGTAGATATGAAAATGATGATGTCCTACATTGACTCGGGGATTAAGACAAGAAGGAACACCTTAAAGATAAAGAAAGACGAAGAAGAATCCCTACAGGCTAGGGATTAAGATTTTCAAAATAAAATCCCTACTGGCTAGGGTGTATAAAAATACGGAAGCCCTACGGGCTAAAGATAATAGTGTAAGAAAAGATAACCCTTGCGGGTTTAGGGCTTGTAGTGGGATTTATGAAAGGTGTCCTTAGAAGGTGGGCTCCTAGTTTTTGCCTGTGGATATTCTAACCTCCCCGTAAGGTGGTTTCCTTAAAGGTATCAAGAATAATACTAGAGAGAAAGGCACGAGGGTCTCCCTTAAGTGGAGACTCTTTACAGATCGAAACTTTCGTCTCTAGGTCATGAAAGGTCTCATCATGAGTTTTTGGTTTAAAGGTTATACAAAGAGTCATAGGTGTCATTCCAAAGTCCAAATTCCTAAGAGGAAGTCTCTCGAGAGATATTCCTTTTGCGGAATTCCACCGACTCTAGGTGAAGTCGTCACATAAATTCATAGGGCTAACATAACCCCTAGGCTAATAGACGAACCTTCTTTCTAAGGGTTTTTGAAAATATTTTTGCAAATTTAAATCCCACCATAGATATAATATGATAAAAATAACAATAGATAAATAATAAAATAAATATTTAAATAAAAAAATATAAAAACTTAAAAAATAAAAAGCCCTAAGAACCCTAAAACCAAAAGATGAGACTTCTAAACCTAGGGTTGAGTCCTCAGCAGAGTCGCCAGCTGTTGCAACTGGTTTTAAATACAGAGTCAGCACCCTTAATTTTTATCCTAAGGAAGGGAATATAAAGAAATAAGTCTAATAGTTAGATATTCTAGGTTGTTGACTCGGTTCTAGATGAAGGGAAGGTGTTAGGCACCCCTCATCTACCTTGTTCACAAGGATACTAGGTTTAGAAGCGCAATTTTTAGGAAATAGGGTTTTAGTTATTTATTAGGGGAACTCGGCAGGATTTTTATTGTATGCCTATGTATCCTCTTATGAGGAATCAATGTTCCAATTCGTAGTTCACAGCTTTGCTTGGTGTTTTTTATAGGATTGCATAGAATTAATTTCGAATTATCCTTGTGTAGTTGTTTAGGTATTGGCATGCATTTTTGGTAAAACCAGGTGTATGAATGTCATGACTGATGTCATAACATTCTAGTTTATTAGGTACAGATTTATTAGGTACCTTTGCAGAAAAATATTGTCATACAGGTACTGATGTTTATGAGTGTGTATCTGAGCATTTTGCAAAATGATCACATTTACCTAAATCAGTAAACAGGAATTCAGATGTCATAACAAATGTTAAGACATCCTGTTCTGAACTAACAGGTATGCAGTTTGGTTAATTCTGAGTTTTTCAGGAAAATGACTCAGTCTTTCCAGAACAGAATCCTGCGTTTTCTTTGGGTTAACCTAGCTCAACCCCAACCTGGTTGATATAGTCCTGTGACCTAGTCTTAAGGACAAATGGAATTAACCCTAGCTTTTTGTGGAAACCCTAACTGAAGGTGCAACTGCTATATATTCAACAGAGCTACTGTTTTGGAAGTGATCCCTTTTTGACAGAAGATCATTTAGAAGCTGTATAGTTTCAACTATTGTAATCCAAGCAATTATCATTATGATAAGTGACTTGGAATAGGTTTTAATTGTAAGGGTTGTGTATCACTCAAAGCTTTGAAGCAAGAGTGTTTGTATGTCTCTTGACTAAAGCTGTGAAGCAAAGTCAAGTTAGGTTTGTATATCACTCAAAGCTGTGAAGCAAGAGTGTTTGTGTTGCTTGATTAAAAAGCTGTGAAGCATAATCAAGTGTATGTTTTGAAGAGTGTCTTCATCAATTCATTAGTCAAATTGTTTTATGTATCACTGCTGTGATTGAGGGGGAGTGAGTAGGAACTCAGGTTTAAGTTGTACTTAGATTGAAGTTGCATTGGGTAGGTCTTAAGTGAAGGAGATAAACTGGTTGGTTTATTCCTGAATTAATATCTCTTATAGTGGATTTCCTCCCTGGCTTGGTAGCCCCCAGAGTAGGTGTTGTTGCACACTGAACTGGGTAAACAATTGAATGTGTTCTTTACTGCTTTTGTATTTACTGTCTTATAGAAAGTCAGATACGGTGTCATAACATTGAACGTGACATTGAGTATCTGCAGCCAGAATTTCAATTGGCATCAGAGCAGGCACCCTGCCTGTATTACTGGGTGAGATCTAGGGATATCACTTTCTGGCACTATGGACAAAGAAGGAGTTTTTGGAAATAGACCACCCATTCTGGATGGAACAAATTATGACTACTGGAAACCTCGTATGATTTCCTTCTTAAAATCTCTGGACAAAAAGGCTTGGAGAGCTGCTGACAAAGGATGGATCCATCCCACCATAACTGAGAAAGATGGGACAATCAGTTTGAAGCCTGAGGAAGATTGGAGTAAAGAAGAAGATGAGTTAGCCCTGGGAAATTCCAAAGCTTTAAATGCCTTGTTCAATGGAATTGATAGAAACATTTTCAGACTAGTACATCAATATGAATTGGCCAAGGAAGTTTGGGACACTCTCAAAACTACTCATGAGGGCACTTCCAAAGTGAAAATGTCAAGGCTTCAGATGTTGACTACCAAGTTTGAGAATCTAAAAAAGATGGAAGATGAAACCATTCATGAGTTTCACATGAACATCTTGGAGATTGCCAACACCTCAGGAGAACTGGGAGAAAAGATGTCAGAAGAAAAATTGGTGAGAAAGATTCTCAGATCCTTGCCTAAAAGATTTGCAATGAAGGTAACTGCCATAGAAGAAGCCCAGGACATCAGCAAGTTGAAAGTGGATGAACTTATCGGGTCTCTTCAGACTTTTGAGATGGGGATCACTGAAAATGGTGACAAGAAGAACAAGAGCATAGCACTTGTATCCAACACTGATGTTGAAAACAAGGAGGATGAAGAAGAAAATATTTCAGAAGCTATAGCCATGCTTGGAAGACAGTTCAACAAACTCATCAAAAGAATAGATCCAAAGTCAAGGTCTAATGTTCATAACATTCACTCTGACATTGACAGTTCCAGCAGAAGACCAAGGGTAGAAGAGAAGGGAAACCAAGGCATAGGAATTCAATTCCATGGTTGTGAAGGATATGGGCATATTCGAGCTGAATGTCCAACCTTTCTTAAGAAACAAAAGAAAGGAATGACTGTTACTTGGTCTGACTGTGATTCAGAAAGTAATTCTGAAGAAGAATCTGCCAAACTTGTTACTGCTCTAACTAGTGTTTGTACCTCTGAAAGTGACACTAGTGATGAAGAAGTGACATTTGAAGAACTGGATGATACCTACAAGAAATTGTGTATCAGAAGTGCTGAAGTCTGTGTGCAGAATGAGAAACAATCAAAACTCATCATAAAGCTGGAGGCTGAAAAAAGGGCAGATCTTGAAACTATAAGTCATCTAGAAGGGGAAGTTCAATTGCTGAACTCACAACTGAACCAAATGACCAAATCTGTAAAGATGCTGTCTAATGGAACAGATAAATTGGAAGAGATTCTTCAAGTTGGACAAAATGTGGGAAACAAATCTGGACTAGGATTTGTGGAAGCCAAGAAATCTAGTACAGACAAGAAGATCAGGCCTGTTAAACAAATGTCAAAGCAGATGTCTCAATACAACTCTCAACATCAGAAACAGAGATATATGAAGAAAAAGCACCAAAGATGGAGATGTCATCATTGTGGGAGGTATGGCCACATAAAGCCCTTCTGCTTCAAATTGCATGGTTACCCTAATCAAAACTCAGGTGTTAAACCTAAGTCAAAAAGGGTACCACATACTCCTCAATGGAAGAAAAAGGCTACTGCTCTGATAGCCCACACTTCCCTGAGAATGTCTGCAAAGGAAGGCTGGTACTTTGACAGTGGGTGTTCTAAACACATGACTGGAATAAAGAACATTCTCAATCATGTTAAACCTCACAACACTAGTTATGTGACCTTTGGAGATGGTGCTAAAGGTGAAATCAAAGGAGTTGGTAATTTGGACTTTCCTGAAGTTCCAAGTCTGAGTGAAGTACTGCTGGTAAAAGGGATGACTGCTAATCTCATTAGTATCAGTCAATTATGTGATCTAGGATTCAAGGTCAACTTCTCAAAATCTGAATGTCTAGTAATTAATGAAAAACTAGAAGTTGTAATGAAAGGAATCAGATCCAAAGATAACTGTTACTTGTGGCAGCCTGAGAACACTAATAACTCCACTATGTGTCCAATTACCAAAGAAGAAAAAGAGATGAAACTGTGGCACCATAAGCTTGATCATCTTCATCTAAGAAGAATGAAAAGAGCTATCTCTATGGAAGCAGTCAGAAGGACTCCAAGACTACAGATTGATAAAAGAAGGGTTTGTGGTGAACTTAAAATTGAAAGGCTTGGTAAAAAGAAACATGTCTATGATGTGGTGAATAAACTTGAAGAAGGATGTGTTGTCAGAACCAGAAGTAATCATGACAAGGATTTTGGAAACAACAAGTCTAATAAATTCTGTTTCCCAGAAGAAATGAGTCGTGAAGTCTCTTCTCCTATAACTCACCATCAAAATGGAGTTGACAAAAAGAAAAATAAGATCATTCAAGAATCAACCAGAACTATGATTCATGTCAAAAGAATGCCTTCCCAACTCTGTGCTGAAATGGTTGCAGCTAGTAGTAACTGTTCTCAAAATATCTTGACAAAACAGATGCTCACTGAGTATAATGTCTCACAAGATGTTGTGACATTGTATTGTGACAATCTGAATACAATCAATATTTCCATGAACCCTATTCAGCATAGCAGGACCAAGCACATTGACTTTGTAGAGAAGAAGTCAATTAAACTGGAACATGGTATCATTAAGCTTCAGCTGGCTGATTCTTCTACCAAGGCTCTTGTTGGAAATAAACTTGAAAACTTGAGGGGCAGGTTGGGTATTTGCCAACATGAGAAATTATAGCAATTAATTTTGCTTAAAACAAGGGTTGAAGGAGTTAATTTTGTTAAGTCTATTTTTAGTGGGTTAATCATATGTTTTCCCAATTCTTTCAAAATCTTTAAGAAGTTGAAAAGACTCTTTTTTGCCTCCTACCTCTCTCGTCTTTGCAACCTGTTCCCTTCTCTCAATCAAAGTTTTCTCTCAAATTGCTACTGGTGCTCTAAGTCAATCAAAATGTCTCAAACATCATCTTCAACCAAGGCGACCTCTTCATCTTCATCCTCTGACCAAGACTCTCGAGCAATCACCACATGCATAGAATCTGAAGTCCTTGAGATCACTCCTCTTAGAGAGATGGTAACTGACCCCGCCAAAGTCAAAAAGCTGAGAACTAGGCATGCAGGAAGAGCTCAAGCTGCTGCCTCTGGTAATCCTTCTCATCCTTCTTCTTCTGTACCAAATAGAGAATGATCAGTTCAAGTTCATCAAGCAATTGCTAGGCTTGTGACAAGTATACTAAGCGGAAACCAATCTGTACCAGGGATTTCTGTCCCATTAAATCAATCAGGAAGCTCAAATGTGGATGTCTCTGAGAATGTAGATGTCTCTGAGAATGTTGTGACACAAAATGACAACATTCAGAACCCTTCAGAAAAGACTGATGATCCACCTATCATTGATGTGGATGAGGAATACTCAGACAATGATCTGATTGCCAATGTAAACCCTAGCATAGCTAGGAGAATGATGAAAAGAAAGGGTAATCAGAATGATGCAAAATGTATGTCCAAAGATAAACCTGCTGTTAAGAAATCCAAGGCTGAAAGCAAGGCTGGGGTAGAATCTGTGAAAACTGGTCAGTCCAAAGGGAAGGTGAAAGCCCAGGTGTATACTGGTAGACAACCAATTACAAAGAAGAGAAAAGAACCTGAATCTTCTGATTCTGATGAGGAATCAGAGTTTGAGATTGATGCTGAAGAAATTCCTATCAGAAGGAAACTGCCCTCCAGCAAAATTGCTAGAGTTCCTGAAGTCCCAACAGACAACATCTCTTTTCACCATCCTGACAATGCAAACAGATGGAAGTATGTTTGCTTGAAGAGAATAGCTTTAGAAAGAGAGCTAAACAATGATGCCATGGAATGCAAGGACATCATGGACCTGATTAAGAATGCTGGACTGATGAAGACAGTGATAAAATTTACCAAGTGTTATGAAAATCTGGTCAAGGAGTTCATAGTTAACTTGTCTAATGAATATGCTGATGGAAGGTCAGCTGACTTTGAAAGTGTTTATGTTAGAGGAAGAAGGGTTAATTTCTCTCCATCAGAAATTAACAAATTTCTTGGAAGATCAAATGAGGATTGTCCTGAATTGGAAGTCACTGACAATGAAGTTTGTCAAACCATCACAGCAAGACAAGTGAAGTGCTGGCCCTTGAAAGGCAAGCTGAATGCCAGCAAACTTAGCATGAAATTTGCCATCCTGCACAAGATTGGTGCAGCCAACTGGGTCCCTACAAACCATAAATCAACTATCTCCACAGGATTGGGGAGATTTATTTATGCTGTGGGAACCAAGACTGTTTTTGACTATGGCAGGTATATTTTTGAACAAACTTTAAAACATGCTGGTAGTTATGCTGTCAAAGGACCAATTGCCTTTCCCTCCCTCCTTTGTGGAATTATCCTTGCACAATACCCTGGTATCCTGGTGGTAAGAGATACTGCTTGCAAAAGAGCTCCTGCCCTTGGGTTGCACTACAAACTGTTTCAGGGATCTCATGCTCCTGATCTTGTCATAACATCAGCTGAGACATCTTCTGTGAAGACTCAGTCCAAAACATCTGATGTTATAGCTGTTTTAAAAGAGACCTGCAAAGAACTGGAAGCTAGGAAAAAGACCCTAGAAAACCTAATTGCCAGGTTAGAAAAGGAGGAAGCTGAAGGAAACAGAAGGGAAGAGGGTGTAGAAGCTGAAGATCATCTCAATACTGAAGAAACTAGCTCCTCTGAGTATGATGACAGTGCTTAAAGGTTGGTGGAGTTGCTGATTGGTGGAGTTGGTGCTGGTACCTGGTAGAGTTTGGAAGTGTGTTCAGTTTTTAGTTGATGTTCTTATTACTTTTTCTGGATGACTGTATAACTTTTAAGAACATGTATCTTTGGCCCATTTGTGGCTAAAGAGGGGGAGATATAGTTTGGTAGACTTTATTTGACATTCCATTTTTCTGCAGTCATATTTACTCTGCTGCTATCTATCTCTGATTGCTTAGGGTCTTTAGCCAAAAATCTGCCAAAGGGGGAGTTTGTAGTTGTTTAGGTATTGGCATGCATTTTTGGTAAAACCAGGTGTATGAATGTCATGACTGATGTCATAACATTCTAGTTTATTAGGTACAGATTTATTAGGTACCTTTGCAGAAAAATATTGTCATACAGGTACTGATGTTTATGAGTGTGTATCTGAGCATTTTGCAAAATGATCACATTTACCTAAATCAGTAAACAGGAATTCAGATGTCATAACAAATGTTAAGACATCCTGTTCTGAACTAACAGGTATGCAGTTTGGTTAATTCTGAGTTTTTTCAGGAAAATGACTCAGTCTTTCCAGAACAGAATCCTGCGTTTTCTTTGGGTTAACCTAGCTCAACCCCAACCTGGTTGATATAATCCTGTGACCTAGTCTTAAGGACAAACGGAATTAACCCTAGCTTTTTGTGGAAACCCTAACTGAAGGTGCAGCTGCTATATATTCAACAGAGCTGCTGTTTTGGAAGTGATCCCTTTTTGACAGAAGATCATTTAGAAGCTGTATAGTTTCAACTATTGTAATCCAAGAAATTATCATTGTGATAAGTGACTTGGAATAGGTTTTAATTGTAAGGGTTGTGTATCACTCAAAGCTTTGAAGCAAGAGTGTTTGTATGTCTCTTGACTAAAGTTGTGAAGCAAAGTCAAGTTAGGTTTGTATATCACTCAAAGCTGTGAAGTAAGAGTGTTTGTGTTGCTTGATTAAAAAGCTGTGAAGCATAATCAAGTGTATGTTTTGAAGAGTGTCTTCATCAATTCATTAGTCACATTGTTTTATGTATCACTGCTGTGATTGAGGGGGAGTGAGTAGGAACTCAGGTTTAAGTTGTACTTAGATTGAAGTTGCATTGGGTAGGTCTTAAGTGAAGGAGATAAACTGGTTGGTTTATTCCTGAATTAATATCTCTTATAGTGGATTTCCTCCCTGGCTTGGTAGCCCCCAGAGTAGGTGTTGTTGCACACTGAACTGGGTAAACAATTGATTGTGTTCTTTACTGCTTTTGTATTTACTGTCTATAGAAAGTCAGATACGCTGTCATAACATTGAACGTGACATTGAGTATCTGCAGCCAGAATTTCACCTTGAACCTTGTCTGGGTTGTGAGTTGAGTGATTGTAGACGCAGTTCATGGTTAATTTGAAAGTAATTCTCCTTAATCCTTTTTTGAAAATGTTCTTGAGGTTTTGATTAAGTTAGTAGAAAAAAAAGGTTTGATCGTTGATTAGCTGTTTTGAGACGTAGAGCGAGGAAAGTTTGATAAAATCTTTCTCCTTATCATGTGGCCAGATATTGGCCACGTGTTACTCGCGGATGATAAATGGTGTGTTTTTTATACCTTTGTAAAATATTAAATTAGTTTAATAAAAAAAACTTACAAAGAATTATTTTTGTATTTTTAAATTTTTATTAGACTAAAACAATAAATTAAATTATTGATAAAATTAAGCACGTAAGTTTTTCTTCTACATAGGCTTGTGAGTAGAATTGGGACGGACTCTAATGCTAATGTTGTCGACGTCTACAAAGGTCCTATCTAGAGACTTCTGTTGGGAGACACTGCTGGAACCAGAGAAGTGAGTCTTCTTTAGTTTTATTTTCTTTTTCTTGTGTTGGACTTCAGAAATTGCAATAGAGGGTCATTCAGTTTGAGGAGTTTTCAATAGAGAAGTTTTTAGAGATGCCTTTGTCTCAACAAAATTATCTTCTTCCATTTGTTGAGTTTCCCGAAAGAAAATGGAAATGGATAAAAAAAATGAAGAAGCAAGATCAAGAATGAATAAATAGTCGAAGATTCAAACCTGAGTTTTCTTTGATGCTCCACCAGGCGCGTCCTTCTTACTCTTATTTGTTTTTTATGGAGAGACAGTTGGATTAATTGTTCGCTTCTGTTTCTGAAACAATATAATGGTTATATAACATGTCAAATTTCACAAATAAAAGCAGAGAGGAGTAGCCTAGAAACCTATTCAGTTGTTGTTTCTTCACCATGAACTTCCTCCTGTTGTTTGGTTTCCCCCTTAGGGGCATCAGCAATCAAATCAGTTTCTTTCTTCTGACCATGCAAATCAAGGCGTGAGTTTAAATTATTATAGTTGAAAAGGAAAAATTAAGAGAGAGAGAGAGAGAGACCAATGTTACATGTGTTTTATCAGATTAATTTCCCACATCGACATAACTCCTTTTAGCTTTCCTATGAGCGACAACTACGAAGAAATTTGTCAAAGTTAAACCAAAAGGTAGAAAAAGGGAAAAGCGTCAAATCTATCAAGGTTTGATGCCTCACCATCAACAATGTTGGATAAGATCTTGACTTGACTAATGTCAAGGTGTAAGTGACCCTAATAGATGTGCATATTGTGTTTAGTCGGAACCACTCTCTGGGTAGGTTTTTTACATTCATTATATAAAAATTTTAAGTGAGACCCACAAATGAACAACCTTGGGAAAGGAGGTTGAAAGGCCAAAGCAAGCTCACTCGACGGTATAGGCGGAAATTTCAGTTTATGAAAAGACAATGCAAAAATGTATTTATCTTTTACATACGAAGGAAAATCTAGTTTGGGTATTTTGTCAATAATCTTTTGTTTCAAAGTCGTAGCTTCCTTAGATATAGTCCGACTAAGATTACCAGGATTGTACATAATCTCTATGTAACATTGGAACAATTTATTTAATATGTGTATCCATACCTTTTTTTAACTTGGTCTGCAAAGAAGTGAAAGTTTCAGTTAGATGGTGCATCTTGGTCAGAACATCGACAAATTTTTCAGTTTGATAGTCCTTTCACCAAGTGTCGAATTCTGGGTTACAATAGTAAGAGGTTTAAAATTTAAAAGGATCAAGCTCCAGTTTGTTTTTTGTAGGTTTTACAAGGAGCTCGAAGTATGTCTCCTCATACTTACCAATAATGATCAAGCACCTATCCTCTTTGTATTGAAAGTATGAATTTAGTTTGAATTGGTTGAGACCAATTTTTGAGGAAAAAGATTGAGTTGATAAGCAACAAAACTCTCATCGCTTCTCTTAGTCAAAATCCTTGTCGAGATTAACTTTGGTGTCAAAAAAGCTTTCCATATCCCTTTAGATTCAACTTGATGTTTGGCATGGGGTGCATGAAATTCCCTTCTGAACCATACAGGGCCATGGCATAGATTTACGAAGGGAGCCATGTGATGAGTGATTGTGTATCGCTTCACGAATATCATATAGTATTCAATGAAGATTTCTTGCATTTTGAGCCCTTCATCAATTAAAGTGAGCAAAGCGAGTCTACTTCCCTCGATGGGCCATTCCTTATCTTTCACAACAGGATGGTTTTGTTTATTAGCAATTAAAGCTGTTTCAAACATGGCATTAAGCCAGAGTTGGAGGAGAAAGAAAGGACCAGATAGTAGAAAGGAACCTTTAGGGTTATAATAGGGCCAAAATCTTGCATTTATTGAGATTAGTGGGTTAAAGACTTATAAAGGGATTCTAAGAGTAACAGACTCAGACATAAATTTCTTCCAGAGTGAATTTGGTTTCCTAGAGTAACAAACGAATTTGCTACTTGCAGGGAACCAAAACAAAAGATATAATGGGACAACCATAAGGACAGAAAAGTAATATGCTCTTTGTCGGAAACTTCATTGGTTGTTTCATCATAATGATCAGAGATAAAATTTGCGTAACTAGCACGCTTCAAGTTAAAACCTATTTTATCTTGTTTTTTGATATCATGATCAAAGACCTGACCAGTCGATTGAAGGCCAGTAATGCAGCCATGTTGAACAACGTTGGCGTAACCTTTCCACAATGCAGTTGAAAGGTGTTTGTCGAACCCTCCTAAAAGTGAAGCGCAACAAGTATCATGCTTTGGATATATGTAGGTCTTACCCTAGAGAGTTGAATCAAGTCGAAAAGACCTTAATCTTTCTAGGTTTTTCCTTTTTTAGCTTTTACCTTATTTAACCAATTAAGGTAATTCAACTGATCAGTATAAGGGGCAGAGGGGAAAACACAACCAAACATGTTTGTAAAGTCTAAAGGTTTATTTATGGCCGCAAAAGGTTTAGTAGGTTCATAACAAGGAAATAATTCACTAACATACTTTACATTCATGTTAAGACAATGGAAAGGGCCTAGAAAGGCACGTGTTGTATCAATACCTAAGAGTTCCAAATTAGGGATTTCTCTTCTTCAAAGGGAGGTTCAAGAATGAAAAATTAATTCCTAGCAAGAACGGAGGTTCTAATGGATACAACAAAAGGAACTTTTTGCTTTGAAGTTGATGCAGATGCCATTTGAGTGATGATTATAAGGAAATTTGAAGTTTTTGCAGGAAAAATATGAGTATTTCTCTGATGTTTTATTGAAGAAGGAAGATGAAATGAGTGAAAAGAAAAATAAATAAGGGAGAAAGCTATTTATAGTTGTAAGAAAAACCTTTCATTTTCTTTGTTGTTTCAAGAAAATCAGAATTATTCTGACATGTGTCCCATAAAAAGGAGAGTTGAGATTTGGCATGGCCCACGATCTCCTAGGTAATCGGAACCATGAGGATCTTTCTGCATTTGCACGTATTGAAAAGACATTTTTATAGGTAGCAACGATGATGGTGACATCAACGCACAACATTGAATAATGACGGAACTTCAAAAATGCCACATGTCTCTCAAAATGAATTGAAAGTGGCATTTTTTAGGGGTGAAATTTGTTAGCCAAGAAAAAGTATTACGCTAGCTCGATAGTGAAAATGGTCTAAACCTCTGCACAAGTGTAAGTTAGTATATATTTGGACCAGAAGCAAGGTTCGAGTCGAAGTACCAATGCTCGACTTTACTGAACACTTTGGTCTGGGACTTAGCGAAAATTTCCAAAGGTTCAGAGATGTTCAATTAGACATATCTGAGGACGTTCGACCAAGGCAAGTTTCAAATCATACCTGGTAACTATTTTTTGATCTCATCTGAAAACACCAAAGATACGTGGAGATTGATTGAAGACAAGAGCGTCATGCAAGAATGGCATGTTGGAAGGAGGACAGTTGAACGTTGAAGACGGTTGTTTTACGAATATTATAAATAGGGATTCTAGTATTAGGATTCTTGGTGAAAAAATCATTGTAAACTTCAATACACACTCAAAGTACTCACACATAAGCGAGAAACGAGTTTTCTGAAGGATATGTATGAAACTACTACCATATTTTATTTATGCAAATATTTTTTCTTTCTTTCTTAAGATTATTTGTTCGTTTTTACTTACATAATCAATTCGACCCATCGGATTATTATATCTTTAAATTGTTTACTTATAGTTTTACTCAAGTCTTTTTCAACATCTTTCGTCACCAATTTTTGACAACTTTAATGCACATTTTTCTCAAGAAAAATCACACAATGTGCCACATGATTTACTAGTTTGGTCCTTCAAGAAATAAATTTAAAACTAAGTGATTGTTTACTAAAATTACCGTAGATGATCATGCCTGCTAGCTAAGTACAAATAGTCTTTTTGTCAATTTTGTTGATGTTTGTGCTAACGATCATTTCCTTCATCTGGATGCATCTTCGGGATGCAGATGATAATTTAGATTTGAGATTTAAATGGTCAAACTTGTTGATTCAGACACTGATGATCATTTTTTTTCTTCATAAATGATCATTTTTTTATTTTCTATAAATAATTGAAAATTATTCTATACATAAAAACAAACACATTAAAATATTTATTACTTTTAATTATCATCAAAATTCAAAATTATATAAATAAATATTATTGTTATTCAAATCATATTTAATTCAACAGAGACACACATGCTCGAACCTATTTTATAACTAATTAATTAATTTATAATAACTAATAAAATAAGGTGTTAATGTGTAATATTTACCATGACCATATACTACATAAAAAAAATCAATATTTTTTATAATAAAAAACAACAGGACTTTTTTTTTTTAAATTACAGGTATATGAATTATTATTTTTCATAAACTAAGACAAAAATAATTCATATTAGTAGATATCAAAAGCATATTTCAGTATTAAAAAGAATCCACTCAATAATAACTGTAACGATTAAGAGATAATTTTATTCCGTCCGCCCTCAATTGTACCTCAACCTTAATAATTTGATGTAAATATAATTGTACGTCTACCTTAACAATTTGATGTAAAAATATAATTGTACCTCTAGTTTAATAGAATATCTGTTACGATAGTTCAATTTTTTACATTATATAATTTCTGAAGTGTCAGAATGAATATGACTAAACTTAATATTTATTGTAATACTTTTAATTTTAAAATTGTAAAAACGAATTTGCAACGTTAAAATTAAAAAAAAATTTAATCAAAGAAAAATATATATTAATTCAAAAAATAGATAAAGTATACAAAACGATAGTTCGGATCCAGCCTACCAAAGACAACAAAAAAACTATAGCATCAGCAAGATGCTTTCTAATCTTCTTATTTTTCTACTATTGTGTATCTAAAATTTTCTCTCATATCTTCTTTTTTATATGGTTTGGACTTTACATTCATGTGCATCTTTTCATTAAGACATCTGCATAGTCATGCATTCAATAAAACACCCGAGGGTCAAAAGAACAGTGAATCGTGGAATTAGGGTTTCAAGCCCTGGTGCCTGAGCTTGGCATTATTTCAACTATAGATCCTATGAACCAGGTTTTGGAATTCATGGCTATCTAGAACATCTTTCAAATTTGATCTTCATCTAAAGAGTTTCTATTAATTACTTGTTTTACAACTTATGACCTCATGATTTTCCCTTTTAAGCTCAAGAATGCATACTTGCATATAAGGGTTTCTAAGTAGACATTCTTATGATGTGCTTGAGATAGGGTTGTTGATCAAGACATGATGCTTCTATTAAAGTTGCGTGATTATATTTTCATCAATTAAAGACGCTATATGTTGTTGCTTAAAGCTTTCCTCAAATGTTGCTTTAATTGAGAATCATGGATCATGGTTTACTTCCCTATATTTGTGATTTATCATGGGCTATTTCTGAGCACTTAGACTCATTCATCATATGAGAGGTGGTCTCATTTGTTACCAGAAAGGGCTTTTGAACTGAGATATAGAGTCCTTATGGATCATCATTTGGGAATACAAGTTTGGTTCATTTTCATTTATTTGTGTTACAAGCCTCTACTTTGGATCTTACGCAAGAAATTTGAGAATTGGACTTGGAGTTTTACATGGTGTTATTAGAATCATTTCAAGGGTGGAAGCGAATTGCCGAGATTTTGACCAAAAGGCAAAAGCCCATATTAAATAATTGTGGTTGCAAAGTAAAGATCACAAGAAAAAAAGTTGCAAAGTGAAGAAGACTTGGAGTTTAAGTTAACGCATTAGAAGGAAGTTGATTCAAATTTTTATTCATCACAAAGGCATAGAAGATGCACTACACTATCCAAAAACCATTACAAAGTCACACTTGAGATTTATCTCCATAGGCCATGGATTCAGGCATTTCATTCAAATTGAAAATTCAAGTTCAAGGCCAAAGGAAAGTGAAAAGTCTTACTGCTCGGAATACAAGTTACTCAAGGTTTTCTTTACATCATTGCCTATAGTTACACAAAATTACAAAAAGACGTGCAGCCTTGAGAATTGATTGCATCATCAATATTAATCCACATAGCTAAAAGCTACCCTGCACACAAACAGTTCACAGAAGTTCAAATAAAGACAGATGCAGCAATGCCAGCCCTGCATAAATAGAAAACCAGAAATTGAAAACAGAATAAAAAATTATGAAAAACCGTGAGAAAGTACTTAACAGAATAGAAAAAGCAGAGAATTAAGTCAGAAAAATGACAGGTCAGAATAACAGATTTCAAGCTCCTCAAGCTGTTTCTCAACTGAATCAATCTCACCGTTCAAGTTTGTAACTAACTGATCAAATCAAGGGATGAGATCACTTCAATCTCTAACAAACTTTTTCAGGCTACATAACAGAAGTGGGAGAGGATTTTCAGGATTCATTTCACTAATCATTCACCAAGATTCATTTCACATATAACAGAAATTCAGAGAGAAAATTCAATAGAGACAATTCATTCTACAGGATTCATACCAAAAAAAAGCTTAAACAGAAAAAAAACTCACATCAGTTATTCTCTAAAAAAATTCCTTTGAACCTTCATCTTCCTTCAACTCTCCATCGCGATAACTGAGTTCAACTTCTCTGCAATCCATCATCAATTTTCTGCAATCTTCATCGCAGCCTTCTCCAACACCCAACCTTCAAGCTTCGACGATCAACAAATCTCCCTCATCACCTCTCTGCAACAGAATAACCGAATCTTTTTCAATATTCATCACCACCGTCGTGAATTCAATAACAACATTGCTCTTCGTCACACAGAAAACCGCACAGAAACGCAAACCATCGGAAGTAGAAGACGAAGAGGAAGCAGAAAGAAAAATAAAATCGCCTATCTGAGTCGATTGAAGAACCTACGGAGTTCGTTTTTGGTTTCGATCTGAGAGATTGATGAGCGGCTCTCGCGAGAACGATGCGTTGAGGAAAGCAGATCGCGGCAGAGACGAGACGGAAGATCGTGAGAAACGAAACGAATCGAGGAGAGTTGAGACGAACTCATGGTGGAACTCGCCGGAAAATCGATTAAGACGAAGGCAAGCACGAGGAAGCGACGGCCCTACGATGTGTTGATCGGTGAATTCGAGTCGCTGCATTTTTTGTGAAAGGGAAGAAGCGCTTCTGTGTAGAGGAAGTCTGAACCGTCACCTTGGATAACAAACCCTACCCTTCTATCTAAATGCATCGTTTATGTGCTTTCCTTTTCACTATTTTTTTATTCTCTTTGTTTAATACTAATAATATGTTTAATAATGATAATAAGGCTGAATTGATGGATTGTTGTGGACCGGCCCATTCTCTTTGCCTAAGCTCGTGCGTTCTTTTTTTTTTACAGCAATGAAGGCTTATCACCAAAGAAATCACCACTGGACCATTGATTGGGCTTAGCATCAGTTTCCTGAATCACACCATCAGATCCAGCTTCACACCCCCTCTGTTTAAGATTTTAATTGGCTTTCTCTATCATTTTTCTTGCTTTTCATGATTTTTGTTGATAAAAATATATGAAAAATAGACTGCAATTTGATGTGATTATTGGTAAGTAAAAGAAATATTATTGAAAAGTTTTAAGGAGTTTCGAAGCGAATTAAGTGTGCAATCCTCATCAAGGGAGCTTTGTGTAGAATTTTCCTATTGCTTGCGTGGCTTTGAAGAGGCAACAAACCTTTTTTCGTTAGGTATCTTTTGGATATCTCTTTCATGCATCTGCATTTGAAGTCCTGCTAATTGAGCTGGTAGTGTTGATGATAGAAAGAGTCCTTCAGTTGGATGTTTCTTCTTAGGAAACAACTTGATTTCATGGTTTAGCAAGAAACAAAATTGTGTATCTTTGTCTACTGCCAAAGCTGAATACATAGCAGCAGGTAACAGTTGTTCTCAACTGGTATGGATGAAGCAGATGTTGACTGAATACAATGTCACTCAAGATGTCATAACAATTATTCGTTGATAACCTGAGTGCTATTAATATTTCTAAAAACCCTATTCAGCATAGTAGGACTAAGCACATTGATATTAGGCATGATTCATAAGAGATCTTGTTGAAGACAAAGTCATAACTCTTGAGCATGTTAGTACTGAAAATCAGCTTGCTGATATTTTTACTAAAGCTTTAGATGTTGTTTAATTTGAAAATTTGAGAAGGAGACTAGAAATATGTATCTATGAGGACTTATAACAATTACTTCTATTGGTATGGGTCAATAAATATTACCACTTGCTCTCTGGTATTTTATTGGTTATAAAGAGAAAGAAATTCTCTTTGCATTATGGCTTTCTTGATGGAACACATGTTCCAATCATTGTCGTGACATCCTCCCAAGAGAAGACTCTGTTGTCAAGAGTATTGATGCTGCTGCTAATAATAAATTTGTTACATCTGCTGATGCCAATGTTGATGAAGAAAGAGCAGAATTTGTTTTCGATGCACGACTATTGGATTTATAAACCTTTTTGGATTTGCTTTGTGTACTTGTTTCTATTGCTTTTATGATTTTGTAAAGATTAAGTTCCAAGAGTCTACTTAGCTTTGGAGCTAATGAGCTGTTGGTTAGCTTCTGACCTTTATCATATTATGGCTAAAAAGGGGAAGTATTTGTGTGTGAGCTAACCATTATTCGTTGAGGGGGAGTGTGTTGAGTAGCTTCCACTAGTTGTTACTCTGATATTTGATGTACTAACTTCTACTCATGTGTCTCTGATTGTGTGTGTGTTTGAGGTGCTTCTCAAACTTGAGCTATTATTGTTTCTGTGAAAGATGTGCTAAGTTGTTTTAGCTAAAATAAGTTAAAAGGGGGAGATTGTTAATTCTCTATTTGTTTTGATTGGCATTATGTTTGATAAAACTAACTTAGCTTAGACATGTTGAATGAAAATGTTTTATCAACTGGAGTAACATGTCAAATGCAATGTCCTATGCAGGTTCTTTTGACGTCGGGATTTTGTACAGTTGGACTGTTGTATTTTTTTGTTTGTTATAGGTGCAAAATATTCTGTAGATAATATGTTATCCTATGTGGCGCTCAAATTGAAGATTAAAAAGATCCAGGCTGGTTTTGAGGAGAATTGTTAGTTTCTAATTATGGAGATAATTTAGGAAACTAATGATTAATGGCTTATCCTTGAGGAGATAATTCTGCAGCGCCTTTGTCATATCCAACTTCATATGTGAAGCCCAAATCCAGTTCAGTGAAGATTATAAATAAAAGGCTTCAACCCTAGAAAGTGTGTCGAACTTACATTGTATTGTGTTAGGGTTTGTGTGTTTATTACGAGCCTCTCGATTATCATATTGATGAAAGAGTAGGACTTTGTTTTTGAGTTGTAAGTTCTGTTAGTCATTCCAAGTATTTTAACCAGTGAATGATTGTGTGTCTTTGAAGTGTAACTTCTGTGATTTTCTAAGTGTTTAGAATTGTTTAGTCACTGGTTTGTGATTGGAAGGGATTTTAGAAGAGTCTCATACCTAGGTGAGTCTTAGGTAGAAGTTAAGCAAGGATAGTGATTAAGTGAGAAGTTGTAAACAAGGGAGTTTAGCTTCAAATTGATACTATTTTAGTTAACTTGATCCCTGACTTGGTAGCCCCCAAAGTAGGTGTTGTTATACACCGAATTGGGCTAATAATCATGTGTGTTCTTTACTTTTCTTCACTTTGTTTATCATATACCTTGTCATTGTGTGTTTGTTCAGAGAAAGGTGTCTCAACATCTTTTAGGACATCTGAGATCTGGATACCTAAATTTTAGGATTGCTTGTTTTTCCATGCCTCTCATTAACCATATACAACCATTCAAATAGATTTTTGAGACAATAATCATAAAAATTAAGTTATTTTTGAAAAACAACTTAAAAGATCCAATATTTTTTGAATTGCAAGCATCTTGTAAATCATGATTTCCTCTTTTAGCCTATAGGATTTGATTCAATTCCAAATTCTTCAAAGTAATGTTGATAAATGGATGTGAGTCTGAGTCTTTCACATAAAATTTGATTTCCTCTTCTTTTATATTTTATTTTTCAAACATCAAGTTTTGTGTGAAAGATCCAGAGTGGCATCCATTTATGAATATTGTTTTGAAGAATTTGTGACATTGAATGAAATTCTATATGCTAAAGAGGAAATTATGATTTACAAGATGTATGCAATTTGAAAAAACATTAGATCATCTAAGTTGAATTACAATATGAGTGCAAGTTCAACGAGGGGTTAGTGAAACAAGCAATCTCATATGATATAACAAACTCACTAACAATATTTATCAACAACAACATCAAATTAATTTACATGGATTGGGAGAATTGAACAACTAACCATTTCTTGAAGCTTTAAGTGATAAGTAAAGAACCATAAACACTTGCTAGATGCACATGAAAAAAATTTTATCAACTCATATTATACGCTTGCTACCACCATCATCATCGCCATATAAAGTTCATCTAGTTTGTGAAGGTATGAAGAAAAAATATAAGGTGGATGAAGTTAACATAATAGCTTCATACTTCTTATATTTCTTTTAATACATTCTAAAACTAGATAAAGTTTGTTGTTGTTGTTTCTTCATTCACTTTTCTTGAGTCCTACAAACACTATGGAAATTATCAACATGTGAAACCGCAAACTTAATTGTCAACACATAACACACAACAACAATATAGAATAACATACAACAAAAGAGCCATAAACTATCTACCAAGAATAAATTCATAGGAAAACCAAGTGAAACATTATAACAAATATTCTGGACTAGGCCTGCCCTTAGCCCAACACCATGTGAGGCCCAACCCAATTATGCCGATCAAGGTATACTGACCAGTTTTACCCTCGACTACGTCGGGCAGCAACTTCCACTCTTTCTGAGGAGGTAGCCTCACCACACGAGGATAAACCCAGTTAGTCTTGGGAAGATCATCGCCGGTCAGGACGACCCCGAGGTAACCCTCTAATCCTCTCCTCGACCAAGACTGATCCTCCCATATGGCCTCACGTCTAGCAGGGAGCATCCACGATAAGCAGAAACATCCCTATGAGTATCCTCCTCGTAGGGCTGACTATCAACGTCTCCGGATATCACAGAGTCTTCGTAGATCTGGAAAGACCACATCCATATCCTCTTGATCGTCCAGAGAAAGTCACCATGTGGGGGACCACGTGCTGGTCTCCACTACTCACGTAGGACCTGACAGTCTCCACTTTGGGCCTGTTTGACCAGCCCAATAAGGAGACCTTGGCCCAGCGCTGGGGGCTATAAATACCCTTTCTCTTAAGAGGGTTGGGTATTGAACATTTCTCACTCTCTTACTTGCTTGCACCATTTCGTATCTCATTTTGGCATCGGAGTGTCTTGCAGGTACCCCTCCACCTCACTCTCAAGTATTGCTCGAAGTACATTGTGACGGTCCATTCTAGTCAGGTACGACCAGTGGCGTCGTCTGTGGGGAACAAGCTTCCCCGTCTTTCACTTGCATAAGAAAAAATCTAATCTAACTCCTTTTTTGACTATCATGGTTGACCTCACGGTAGAAAACAACTTGAATGTCCATCATGTCAATGTTAACAACGACATCACCGACAACAACGCCGGTGCAAACAACACTGGTCCCGCTGGCCACAATACCGATAACAATAATAACACCGACAACAACAACATTGGCCACGTCGTTGACATACCCGACCCCTCAGAATATAGAGAGAGACTAACTGCCTCATCGTCATCACTGTCCTGATGACTCGAAGATGATCATCGTCCTCCCCAGAACTACCATCCGAACGCATTCCAAGAGGTCCCCATTCCTACAGGTGTTGATGCCACGACCAGGGCATTGTTCACAGTTATAAATCAAACAAACTACTTGATCTTTTCACAAGGGGATAGATTAAGGGTGCTCGAAGATTCTCGAAGAGACCCTAGAAGACACAGGAGGCTTGATTCTCCTCCTACCCGTCAGATAGAGGATTATCCCCAATCTCCCCCGCAGAGACATAGACGAGATACCTCTTGAAGCCCCTCTCCCCGATGAACTGGGCGACGCCTCGCGTTGGAGAGGGATCAACCCATTGATACGAGGAGACGTGATCATATTCCCCCGTACCAAGAGAGAAGACCCACTGGAAACAAAAACAGGGGAAATGACGAACAATGACACCAGACGAGGGATCCTCCCCGCGACCAGGGCCGCTATTACGACCGCCTTTACAACAGGTCGCCTTCTCGATCTCCAGACATAAGCGACAAAGACGACCCCACGGTCCCCTATCCCAAGCTATTATGGAGGCACACATTCCCCCGGGTATGGAGAAACATCCCCATCTAAAGGAGTACAACGGTATTGTCGATCCAGTCGACCATATCAACGGGTTCGAGGCAATGATGCACTATCATAATGTCGGGGGACCAATCAAATGTTGGTTGTTCCCCACGACTCTAAGGAAGACTGCGATGGACTAGTATAAGAACCTTGCCCTGAGGTCAATTACCTCCTGGAGAAACTTGAAAAACCAGTTCATCAGCTCATTTACTACCTCACATCGACACTCGAATACTCAGGTAGCCCTCAAGGCCATCGTCCAGAGAAGCGACGAGACCCTTAGGGAGCTTATTGATCGGTTTAACTGTGAGGCCATTCAGGTCCCTTGCACCGATCATATGAAGAGATACCTGCTCGAGAGGGGACTCTTCCCAGATACGGAGTTCAGGAAGGCCATTGGCATCTAACCACCCAGGACATTTGATGCTCTCCTAGAGAAGACTAGGGCCTACATGGACTATAAAGAGAGGGAAACTGCCAATGGAGCATGTGACCCAAGGAATCACATACCAACCAATAATCCACGACACCAAGACTCGGGACTTCCTCGACGGACGAGCAAAAAGAGGAAGGATGACAAACCACATGATCCTCGTGAGCAAAGAGGTCATGCGGGGCGATTCACTCAGTACACTCTGCTGAAAGCTTCCCGCGAGCTCATCTTGGTGGAGTGCGCTAACACTGACTTCAAGGACGGAGGCATCATACGTCCTTGCCCTGCTCCTACTAAGCTCGGGGCTGACCAAAGAAAATACTTCCAGTATCATCAAAGTCATGGACACCTAACTGAAGACTGTATCCATCTCAAAGATGCTATTGAAATCCTCATTAAAGGGGGCAGACTCGGGCAATATCGGTGCGGCGACGCCCCCCGTCGAGACGCCCGTGACACAAAGGAGGTCGAAGAGGATACCTCATCATCGGATGAAATGAACCTCATTCAAATAGCCTTCTTCGTTACAAGACCGGAGGACTTCTACGTCCCCGACACGCACGAAGAAGAACCTCTATGTACGCACAATAGGTGGGAAAGATTCCCATATGCCATGGTTATAAATGCCAAGGGGGTCAACGTCATATCTATAAACTCTGCAAAGAGGAAGCTGGACGAGCTGGTCGATGCCCCCCCCCCCCCCCCCCCCCCCGACAAGCGGTGGCATTCGAGAGGGTCAAGGGAAGATCAGAGTCGATCATGCTCTACCTCAAAAAGTTGCTCGGAGGGGCCCCTAATTCAAGCATCCCTCTTCTAGTTAGGGCAAGGATGGCCAATTTTGACGTTCACCGCATCTTGGTCGACGAAGGGAGTTCCATCAACGTGATGTATAACCATCTCTTTCGAACCCTACATATTGACGACACCCACCTTTCTCCATACATGGGGTCTGACCTGTAGGGCTTCAATGGCTCGACCTCCAAACCGTGGGTGTACGTGGAGCTCTTAGTCACTTTCTGCGAGGAAACCGCCACCAGGAAAGTCAAGGTGCGATTTCTGGTCATCGGCTGCCCGTCTCTCTACAACTACATCCTAGGGAGACCAACACTGGCTGAACTAACCGTTGTCCCCTTCATCGTCTATCTAAAGATGAAATTCTACACCAAGAGGGAACGCGTCGCAACCATCCATGATGACATATCAACTGTCTGAAGATGTTTCAATGCAACCTCAAAGGGGAAGAGCACGATCGACACAGGGGCACGGCCTGCCAAGAAAGCTACTACTACACAACCAGAGCCATAATCCATCAAGACGGAAGAACAAAGAGCTCCTCCAAAGGTCGACTCCATTTTGTTGGACACCCGCTTCGACCAGATGAAGCACCTAACGACGATCAGGGGAATCCTCTGACCAATTCTAGATGAATACTTTGAGTTTATCCTCCTCGGTGAAGACCCTAACAAAGGTGTGAAGATCGACACCGAACTCACCGACCTGGCGAGGAAGCAGATCAAATCTTGCTTGAGGGAGAATGCAGACCTGTTCGCATGGAGTTCTGCTGAGATGCCCGGTCTCGACCCCGAGGTTGCCTACCACCAACTGGCCATTGATCCAGCTATTAGGGCAATAGTACAACATACACGTAACAGTCCCTCGAGAAAGCGGAGGCTGCTGAAAATGCTGTAAGAGACCTCCTAGAGGCTAATTTTATTTCTGAGGCCATGTATTCAACCTAGCTGTCAAATGTTGTACTAGTTAAAAAGAATAATGGAAAATGGCGTATGTGTGTTGACTATACCGATCTTAATCGGGCATGCCACAAAGATGCTTTCCCCTTGCCTAATATTGACATGCTGGTCGAAAACTCGGCCGAATATAAAATTCTATCTTTTATTGACGCCTACTCGGGCTATAACTAAATTCTAATGGTGATGAGCGACAAGCATTACACCGCTTTCATGACCAGCTCGGGCAATTATTACTACAACGTAATACCCTTCGGTCTTAAAAATGTAGGGGCGACATACCAGTGGATGATGAATAAAGTCTTCTACAACGAGATCGAAGATATGCTCAAGGTATACATGGATGATATGATCGTCAAATCTCGAGTAGACACCGACCATGCTTCCCACCTCAGAAAGGTTTTTGCCCAAGTGAGACAATGTAGAATGAGGTTCAATCTCAAGAAATGCACTTTCAGGGTTAAAGCGGGCAAGTTCCTCAGGTTTTATCTAACAAAACGGGGAATTAAAGCCAACCCCGATAAGTGTCGAGCGTTCTCCGAGATCCCTACACCCAATTCAAAGAAATGTATACAAGTCCTAAACGACATTGCTCACCTTGCTCTCCCGTTTCGTGGAGAAGTTCGTACAACACGCCATTCCATTTTTCAAAATTCTGTGCAAAGAGGCCGCTTCCAAATGGACCGAGGAATGCAAGCAAGTGATCCTCCATCTCAAGCAAAGCCTCTCGCAATCACCCGTACTATCGCGACATGTGGACAGGGAGACCTTGTTCCTGTATCTGGCCATATCCGTCGAGGCTGTGAGCACGACCTTCATTCGCGAGACTTCGAACGGGTAAAAGCTAATGTATTTAAAGATCAAAGCACTTCAGAGACCCGAGGTCAGGTACCAAATTATTGAGAAAGTGGCCTTGGTCCTAGTCAATGTGGCAAGAAGGCTCAGACACTACTTCCTGGCACACACGATCATCATACGGACAGACCAACCCGTGAGACAACTTCTAGGTCGACCAGACATGGCAGGTCAAATGCTAAAATGGTCCTTGGAGCTCTCGGAATTCGAAATTCAGTACGAAAACAGGAAGGTCCTCAAGGCCCAAGCTCTGGCTGACTTCGTCGCAGAGATGACCACTCACGACCCCCCCCCCCCCCCTCTAGGGAAGGAGCACCAGTGGACCATATTTGTGGACGGAGCTTCCAGCTCGTCAGGAAGTGAAGCAAGAATCCTCCTCGAAAACGAGGAAGGCGTCGTTATCTAACACCATCTCACTCTTTCCTTTCCAACCTCGAACAATCAGGATGAATACGAGGCCTTGCTCGCAGGGTTAAGACTGGCCGAGGACCTGGGTGCCTAGACTTATACAGATCAAAAATATAAATCGCCACCGCGCTTTATTGTTTCCAAAAGGAATGGGAAAAGAGCGAGTAACCCAAAAGAGGGGGAAAGATTCAAGGTAAGGGGGTTAGTTATGCAAAGGGAAGGTATTAGCACCCTAAACATCTACGGTACTCCGTAGGAACCTCTTTGTAAAATCTGTATATTTTGGCTATAAAAACGGATGGTGAAGGTGAGAAAAGAAATATATTTTTATGTTTTTTTGCACCCGCCGCGGTTGCGAACCTTTAGTGCCTACGTACCACCTTTTCGTGCAATAGGGGATCAGGGTACACGTAGTTCCTATTTTAAAGATTTAAAACACAAGTGTGTTGGTTGATTTTAATAAATAAGACATCGTCATCATTGTCTGTGCAGAAAATACACTTACTATCCACAATCATGAGAAAGAAGAATTTGCATCATCTCAAAGTGGAGGATATGGCTTGGATTTTAAAATCAACAATGCTTCACTCAACACCCAAGTGGAAAATATCTCTCTTCACTATATATTATAGAAGTATAGTTGTTTGCATCACTACAAGGATTGACAAGAGTCTAATCTTTTGAGAAAAGTTTAAGATGAAAGCCAAGGTGGCAAAATGGTTTGAATGAGATTGATTGATTTTTAGTTTTTTCACAAAAAATGTCAAGGTATTATTAAGTTGATTGAATTTTATTTATGAAAAGGTTTTGAAAATGCATGGACCTAGGTCCAAGTTTACTATGAAAGTGGTTCAAGTTTTAAAAAACAAGAATAGTCTTCAAAAGGAGAGAGAAGATTTTTGAAATTAAAGAAGATGAGAGGGGAAGAAAGGGCTATCCTAAAGCATAAGGTAACATCTAGGGATAAGAATCATCTAACCAACAAGAAGCCAATACTTGACATTATGAGTCAAGATAGAATTATCATTCTTTAGATTGAAACCAAGCAAGCAAAGATAATATACCTCTTGAGAGAACTAAACTTCAAGTGTATTAAGTCTTCATAAAAATTGGGCAGAGTAACGGCTGTATATGGGTGAATTCCAGATTAGAAACAAAGAATGTAATCACAATAACCTGCACACAAAACAAATAAACAACCCAATGTCTTGAGGTAAACCTCAAGAACTCCAGACAAAATATCAATTAAGGTCATAAGGTCTCCAACATAGGCCAAGGTTTCTAATCCTAAGTCCAAGAGGTCCAATGCTCCATAATGCTAAGGATAGTAACTAAATAGTCCAAGTATTTTAAAGGTTTTTATGGTTCATGTTGATTATTAGGTGTCTTAGAAGAGAAAAGAAAAGACTCAAGTGAGCAAAATAAAAATGACATGAAATGTAATGCTTAAAGTAAATGGTACATAAAGCATAAAAGATAAAAGGGCATAAAGTAAAAACCATTTAATAATTAGTAGTTAGTTGGATGACCATCTTGAAACTTGCATTTGGAACTCATTATAGGATTGGTAGAACCAAAGCCTCCACACAACAAGTTGCATTTTCTTTTTGTCAAGTATATCATCCATTTGGAATCCTCAAAAGTACCATTTAATGATCAACGATGTTTAAGTGATCCACATTGACCAAAAGTGTTGTAGATCCATTAGAGGATTGGTAGAACCAAAGCCTCCACACAATGAATCTCAAGGTTATTGGATCAAAGGGATCAAATTAACATACTTTGGCTTGCAAACATAGGTTTAGGCCACAAATGATCATTTATTCGAATCGGGACAAAATTTAGCGCTATGTTAAGTAATCGTAAGTGGACTTAAATAGAAGTCGCACCTATTTTGAGGCCGGTCAATAGAAATCTATGGACTATTCGTTTTGAGACATGATATAGAGATCATGCTCCAATAACACTTAGTGCAATGAGAAATGGACAAGATGAAGAGGGGTGGGAGAGAATATACAAACCACATCTGAATTAAATTTAAATCAAACTATTATTAAAATCATTCATCCATTTTTATGGAGTTAGATTCAACACCATGAATCCAATGATGTTAATAAAGTTCATGAACAAAATTCAACCCAAGTTCAGCCAGAAAATAATCACAAAATAATATTACGTTTAATATATATACATTAAAAAAGGTTTTTTAAATGTTTTAAAATGGAAATAAGAAAGAAAAATATCAACTATATTCAAATTAATCAAGAAAGATTAAGTAAGACCATAGAAAAATCAGAAAAGAACTCAAATATTTTTATAAATTTTTTGGCAATTTTTAAAAGTCAGAAACTATTTTAAAACTAATTAAAATTGTTCAAACAAATATAAAATAGGTCAAAAATAGTAAACATCAATATAAAATTCCATAAAATTTTCAAAAAGTCAGAAATATGCAAAATGATATTTAGGAAATTTTTTAGAATTAAAAAAACGTCAGAAAGTATTTTTAAGGTAATTAAAACAAAGCAAACAATGCAAAAAATATAAAAAATATCAATTTTCAAAATAAAAATGTGAAAAAATATTCATGAGATCAGAAATAATTCAAAGTACTTTTGTGAATTCTTTCACAATTTTTGGATAAAAAATAAAAGAGTTATGAATTTTTGAAAATTAAACCAATTAAAGTATAAAATCAGAAAATAAAATAAAACCAAAAAGATATGGGCCATCAGATCATAGTCAAAACGCGTTAGTAAGCTAATCCAATGGACCAGACGTGTTGTGCTTGATATGGACCTTAGTAATATGCACAAGAAATAAAAAAAAGGCAACCAATGAAATTACAACGTTTGACACGCTATCATTGGCTGAGACGAGACATATCATCGTCTTCAACCTCCAGCCACCCTGCAATGGAGATTTTGTGAGATCTTTCAAATGGTAAAATTAGGATCCCAGACCAATATCATTGGATTCGTCTCTTCAAGACGATCCTAACATCACCATCGCGCCAAATTTACATAAAGTATATAAAGAGACATGAATCAAAAACCCATAAAATAGAGAGCACATTCAATTTGAGATTTCTCTCTCAATTCTCAATGGATTTAAAAATTTTAAGAAGCACTAGAATCAGGAGAAGGAGTAGAACAAGTTATTGCTTTATTTGGATCCAAATGGTGGATAATTCTACCTTTTTGAAGCTCAAGAAAGAAGCTCTGAAACTGGACTTCTGTAGCTTGGATTATAGCTCGTTTTGCTTGGTTTAAGTGCTGGAGAGTTTGTATGATGCTTAAGGAAGATAAATGTGCAAAGAATTTTGGAGGAAAAGGCTAGAATATCATAAACTGATTCCAAAAATTTGAAGTTCGTGTGAGGTTTTGACATAGTGTTTTTGGCTCTCAAAGCTTGAGGAAATGAATGGGGAATGACCCTTTATTTATATGGAATCAAATGGAATGTTCAGGCGTGTGAAATGATGAAGTTTGGAGGGAAATCGTGTGAACCTGATGCACGAGCAAGGTGTGATCTGATTTCCATCAAAACTCATCTAATCCTTGCGTTTTAAGGCTCTAATCCACTTTGGCAACTTGGTTAAATGTTTAGATCACAAATGTGTGCTAATTTGATGTTTAGAAGCCAAAACATGAATTTCAAATTATGAGTTATGAAGAAACTTAAGTTCCAAGTTACCAAGTTCAATCCAATGGCATTCTCAGCTCAAGGGGTCTTAAAGGATGATTCTTGATGCTTTAGAAAGACGAGGTTACAAGCTTTACAATGGAAAAAGAATAGAATCAAATGGATGCTTGAGCTGAAAGTTGCATTGAGTCAAAGTTGGGGAAAAAAGGTTGACTTTCCATACTTAGAAATATTTCAAAATTTTCTTCAAAAGTGACCTATAATGTTTTGCATCCAAACATGGCCTTCCACTTGGAATTTGCTCTTGACCAAAAAAGATGGAATGAAATAGACCTATTTAATGAAATTTTGAAACTTGAACCATTCAAAATATCCAAAATTAAGAGAGTTATGAATTGTTGAAGTTGACAAAAAATCATGAAATGACCTATAATCCTTTGTATCCTTAGGGCTTCTTACATCCATTTTCTCAGTTTGCATATAAAAGAAGGAATAAATTTCACATCCGGAAGATAATTATGGAAAAAGAGTGGTGACCAAGTTATGATCATTTGTAGTCACACATGAGAAATTGGGGATTCATCGGGAGGACTTGTAATCTTTCTTCATCATCAAGTTTCTTCCACATGAAAACTCCTTGAAACTCTTAAAGTGATTTGTTGATAACCCTTTGAAGATAAGGATGTATTTGGAATCACTAAAAAAACCAAAAGATGAGCAAGATATGCTTCTTTGAAGTTCAAAACCCTAGCTCTTAGATCAAGAAAATGATTTGAGGAACTTTGACAATTTTGAACAAACTTCTTGTACCAACACAAATGCTTTGTAAATAGAAGTTATTTAGGATGAAAATGAGAACTCATAGCCACCAAAGCCACTTCCATATCTTGAGAATTGATATAAATATGCACTTGTGACCAATGGGAACAAAGCCTTGTCCAAACATGACAACTTCTTCAATCAACCCCTTGTACTTTTGAATCAAATTTGATAACCTTGAAATGTGGTGAACCAAAATAACCTTGCCATGCCATTTCTTCCAAAATAACTCCAATGGTTAGGTTTGAACTTTTCAAGCTTTATTTCCTAGGGCATGGAAATAAACTCATGAACCCATGGAGCAACTTGCTAAATCTCATTGCCTTTACCTACATTAGTAACAAGCAAGACAAACCAACATTGCATTTTATTAATTAAAAGGAAAAATCAAGACAAAATATCCATGATCACAAAAGAAAACAAGTCAAAGTGCTTGGTGATTCCTCAAAGAGCAAAGCTAAAGGTAGGGATGAGAATCAAGAACCTTGATGTGATCTTGTTGTGATTGAACCAATATGGTATGATGAAGGGATCTTAGGGGCAAAAATTGGGGTACAACAACTGCCCTTATTTAAGTTTCTTCTATATGGAGATACGAAGGTTAAAAATATTTGTGTCGACGCGATAGAAGATACTTAAATATTAAAAAAAACTATTTTTGGCCCTAAGATGTCATGTAATGCTTATGAATATGAGTGCACATGGACAACTTCAAAGGGACACAAAACACCACTGGGGATGTAACAAAATAAAGAAACAAGAGAGAAATCCGACCAGGAAAATAAATCATTGGTGGATCAAAAGACCCGACTTAGAGAGGATGGTAAAATGGCCAAAGGATACACCAACTTCTACCAAAGGAGAAGCTACCATCGTTCACTGAAGGTATAAAGAGGAAAGAAATAACAACATCGACGTTTACTGACAGTGAGCTACCAACTTTTACTGAAGGTAGAGAGAAAAAATCATTGATGTTTACTAATGATGAACTACCAACTTTCACTGAAGGTAGAGAGAAAAGAAAGTATCATAACATTGCCGTTCACTGTCAGTGAACTACCAACGTTCACTGAAGGTAGCAAAAAGATAACAATCACCAACTTTCACTGAAGGTGACCTACCAACTTTCACTGAAGGTAGAAAGAGAATATATAATAGCATCATCGTTCACTGACGATGAACTACCAACGTTAACTGAGGGTAGCAAAAAGATAACAAGCACCGACTTTCACTGAAGGTGACCTACCAACTTTCACTGAAGGTAGAGAAAATATATCATAGCATCGTCGTTCACTGACGATGAACTACCAACTTTCACTGAGGGTAGCAAAAAGATAACAAGCACCAACTTTCACTGAAGGTGACCTACCAACTTTCACTGAAAGTAGAGAGAAACTATATCATAGCACCGTCGTTCACTAACGATGAACTACCAACGTTCACTGAGGGTAGCAAAAAGATAACAAGCACAAACTTTCACTGAAGGTGACCTACCAACTTTCACTGAAGGTAGAGAGAAAATATATCATAGCACCACTGTTCACTGACGATGAACTACCAACGTTCACTGAGGGTAGCAAAAAGATAACAAGCACCAACTTTCACTAAAGGTGACCTACCAACTTTCACTGAAGGTAGAGAGAAAATATATCATTTTCCCCAAAATTCTGGCGTTTCACCTAGAACGGGTCTCAACTTCTTCTTTAGCCAAGGCACTCCGCCTGGAAATGATAAGATATAAGTTGTCTCAATAAAGAGACTACCACTTGCAAAGATTTCACAATAAACTATCTCTGCGATATTGAAAGTCTTGCCATCCACTGGAGTAATTTGGAAACGGACTGCAAACTATCCACTCATAGAGAAGATAACAAAAAAAGAAAGAAAGTAATGTCGACTTTTACAGGGAAGTATAAGTTTCTCAAATAAAGAGACCTGCTACTTGCTGTTATAGGAAGGATTGTAAAAATGACTTTCTGGGGAAAACAATATGGCTTCCTGAGGAATGAATCATGACTCCCTGGGGAATGAATCATGACTTCCTGGGGAAAGAAATATGACTTCCTGGGGAAATGTCAATATATTCCTACTGAGGAGATAAAGTCTTCTCGTGAAAAATAAATGCACATTCTCAAACCAAGGCTCGAAGCCTGCAGATATCAAAAGTAATAATATTGCTAGGCAACAAAGATTCAATCCAGAAATAAACTGGAGTAAAACGGTCTACCAAAATACATTCGTTGAGAAATAAAATCAAGAGGGAAACCCAATCTATCCAGATAAAGAGTTGTACAGGAAGGCTAAAGCAAAAATCTTCCACGAGGGATAACTCAGTGGGGAAATTGAAAGAATATACGCTTCCTGCTTAAGGCCAGCACTCTATTGGAGAGAGGACAACACAACTCTGCAAAATAGGGTAATATGTCAACAAAATATTAACGAATGTAAATGAGCAGTGATTTGCCAATTTTAGCCATGCATGATATATGTATGAATGTATGAGTGTTATCGTGCATATGCTGACAAAACAGATATACAACACTGGGAGTAAACAGGAAAAACCAACTCGGGCACAATCAACACTCGGCTAAATTACATCCAAGATGAACATTCCATAAGAAGAAAGTAGGCGCCAACTGAGGAAACAAAACCTACTGCCCGACTTAACTTTACTGGGGAGAAACTTAATTCGGAAGTAAACAAAACATAGTGACCAAACAGTACAAATATAAAGATACAACATCCTCTACAGGATTTACCAGGGAGTAACACTCAGACTTCAACGGGGAATCAAATATTTACAAAATTAACGCTTCTACTGGGGATTTGAAAAATCAATTTCAAGTAAAGCAGACCGTCAACAAATCATCAAAACCTTCATTGGGGGATTCGTGTCGACTTCATTGGGGAGGTTAACACCATATTCACAAAGGGAAAACCAATATACGTTCTTCACTGGGGGAAACAGAGGCGCGTATTCTTCGAGAGTAATTATTGTACCAACTTCTCTAATACAGCAAAAACATCTTAAGAAAAATTCCCCGGGAAACAAAACTTCTTAAAACAACTGGAGTTTGTCCATTCCTGGGATCACCACTTTTATTTTTTTTCTTGCGTCACAAATTTTAAAGTAAAATCAAATTGTAAATTCTTTTTGAAAATCAATTTTTTATTTAATATTTTTGCTTTGAAAGTTATTATCAATAATAAATGGAGTCTGTGCAAGCTAAATAAAATAAGAAATACAAAGAATTGGGTAAAAGCTCAAATTTCATTAATAGAATGGTAGTCTGCGAATGGCAAGACTCCGTGGATGATTACAAAGTTCGGAAAATGGTAATATATAATGGAAAAGATACATTGAGATACAATGACCACTATCCCCTCTAACAACTTTTGAAATCCCGAGCAGCAGCTTCTGTTGAAGTATGATGAGGATCCGAGAAGATTGTTGCTCCAATGATCAAGTCTTGTCTGATGTAGTTACTTGCCAAGAAAGTCCCTAACTTTTGCCTAAGATGCCCTTGCGGGTTTTCAACTTAGCGGGAAATTTATTATATTTATGTCTCTAATTTTTGCCTAGACCGCCCTTTCGGGTTTTCGGCCTACCGAGACGCTCTTTTTTGCCTAAACCGCCATTTCGTGTTTTCAACTTAGCGAGTTGTTCTTTTATTTCTTTAGGCGAAGTATTTCTTGACTGCATCAGCATTCATGGGACGTGGGAACTCCTTGCCATCCATAGTTTCAAGAATTAATGCACAGCCAAAGAAGGCTTTCTTGACAACATATGGGCCTTCAAAATTGGGAGTCCACTTGCCCCTAGAATCAACGTTAAAAGACATGATCTTCCTGAGCACGAGGTCACCTTCTCTGAATTCACGAGGTTTGACATTCTTATCAAAAGCTTTCTTCATTCTATTTTTGTATAACTGCCTATGACACAAAGCCGTCATTCTCTTCTCTTCGATCAAATTCAATTGGTCAAACCGGTTATGGACCCATTTAGCCTCTGGCAGCTTGGTTTCCATTATCACACGCAAAGAGGGAATCTCAACCTCGATTCGGAGTACCGCTTCCATTTCGTACACAAGGGAGAATGGGGTTGCTCCTGTTGAAGTGCAGACAGATGTCCGATATCCATGCAAAGCAAAAGGGATCATTTCATGCCAATCCTTATAAGTAACAACCATATTCTGGATAATCTTCTTGATATTCTTATTAGCAGCTTCAACAACCCGATTCATCTTTGGCTTGTATGGAGATGAATTGTGATGGACAATCTTGAATTCTTCAAACAGTTCTATCATCATCTTGTTGTTCATATTCAAGCCATTGTCGATGATAATTCTGCTCGGCACACCATACCGAAATATGAGATTATTCTTAATGAAGCACACAACCACCTGCTTAGTAACATTAGCATATGAAGCAGCCTCCACCCACTTGGTGAAGTAATCAATTGCTACCAATATGAAACAATTTCCATTTGAAGCTTTGGGTTATATCATCTCAATCATGTCAATACCCCACATAGAGAAAGGCCATGGGGAAGATATCACATTAAGAAGTGTCGGAGGCACGTGAACCTTGTCCGCATAAATCTGGAATTTATGACACTTTTTTGCAAATTTGTAACAATCAGATTCCATTGTCAGCCAATAGTAACCTGCCCTTAGCATCTTTTTAGCCATCGAATGTCCACTGGCATGAGTGCCAAATGAACCTTCATGAACCTCATGCATCAACATGTCTGCTTCGTGTCTATCCACGCATCTGAGCAGGACCATGTCATAATTTCTCTTGTACAACACATTTTCACTGAGGAAGAAGCTTCCAGCCAGTCTTCTCAATGTCTTTCTATCTTTATTCGATGCACCAATCAGATATTCCTGAGTTTGGAGAAAATGCTTGATATCATAATACCAAGGTTTCTCATCCGCTACCTCCTCTGTTGTAAACACATGAGCGGGCCTATCCAGTCGCCGAATCATGATTCGAGGTGTATCATTCCAAGTATTCACCTGATACATAGAAGCCAGAGTTTCCAGAGCATCCGCCATTTGATTTTCATCTCTAGGAATGTGATGGAATTCAACTTAATTAAAGAAGGGTAACAACCTTCTAGCAAAATCTTTGTAAGGGATCAAGCCGGGGTGAGTCGGTGACGAGTATCCCACTCTCCTTTAATCTGATTTATTACCAAAGCTGAATCACCGTGCACATCTAGAATTTTAATTCTGATATCAATAGCTTCCCCGAGACCCATGATGCAAGCCTCATATTCTGCCATATTATTAGTACAAGCAAATGTCAACCTTGCAGTAAAAGGAATATGCGATCCATGTGGAGTGACAATCACAACACCAATTCCTTTACCATAAGCATTTACAGCTCCATCAAATATCATAATCCAACAAGATTCAGGATCAGGACCTTCCTCATGCAATGGCTCATCATAATCTTTCACTTTCAGAAACATCACATCCTCATCGGGAAAGTCATACTTCACAGACTGATGATCATCAACTGGTTGGTGAGCAAGATAATCTGCCAACATACTGCTTTTAATAGCTTTTTGAGTGCGGTATTCGATGTCATATTTAGATAACAGCATCTGCCAACAGGAAATTCTCCCAGTAAGAGCAGGCTTTTCAAAAACGTACTTGATTGGATCCATTTTAGAGATCAACTAAGTAGTGTGATTCAACATATACCGCCGCAAACATTTTGCCGCCTAGGCCATAACACAACATGTCTTTTCCAGCATGGAATACTACAACTCACAATCAGTAAACTTTTTACTGAGATAATAAATGGCGTACTCTTTCTTCCCCGTGTCATCTTGTTGTCCCATAATACAACCCATGAAATTATCTAACACTATCAGATACATAATCAATGGTCTTCCTTCGACAAGAGGGAGCAAGATAAGAGGTCCAAGCAGATATTCTTTAATACTTTCAAATGCCCTTTGGCAGTCATCTGTCCACACACAACCTTGATCTTTCTTTAACAACTTAAAGACCAGTTCACATGTTGCAGTCATGTGGGAAATGAATCTGGAAATATAATTCAAACGTTCGAGGAACCCTCTGACTTGTTTTTCAGTTCTCGGTGTTGGCATTTCTTAAATTGCTTTGACTTTATCAGGGTCAACTTCAATTCCTTTCTGGATAACAATGAAACCCAACAATTTCCCTGATCGAACACCGAAGGTACATTTATTTAGATTCAAGCGGAGACGATACTTCCTCAAACGCTGAAACAACTTCAACAAATCTTCTGCATGCCATTCTTCAGTCTGGGATTTAGCAATCATATCATCAACATATACCTCGATTTCCTTGTGTATTAGATCATGGAATAGGGTCTTCATAGCCCTCTGGTACGTTGCACCAGCGTTCTTCAACCCTAAAGGCATCACTCTGTAACAGAATGTTCCCCAGGATGTGATAAACGTTGTTTTTTCCATGTCCTCTAGAGCCATTCTTATTTGATTATACCCAGAAAATTCGTCCATGAACCAAAATACTTTGAATTTTGCTGTGCTATCCACTAACATATCAATGTGTGGCAATGGAAAATCATCTTTTGGACTAGCTTTATTTAGATCTCTATAATCTATGCACATGTAAACTTTTCCGTCTTTTTTCGGTACTAGGACAATATTGGAAATCCATTGAGGATACACTGACGTTACAAGAAAACCAGAATTAATCTGCTTTAGAACCTCCTCTTTGATCTTTACTGCCATATCTGGGTGAGTTCTTCTCAACTTCTGTTTGATTGGCGGACACTCTAGCTTTAACGACAAACGGTGCTCTACAATATATGTACCTAGACCAGGCATATCTTGATAAGACCAAGCGAAAATATCCACATACTCTTTCAATAGCTCAATCAACATGCTCTTTACATCAGGATGCAGTAATGCTCCAATCTTGACTTCTTTCGGATCTTCTTCTGAATCAAAATTGATTACTGTGATACGATGGCAGAACCGACTGTTAATACTGGTTTTGCATTTTGTATTCGCAAATGTTGCGGTAAGCAAGAGTCACCATCAACTTTTCTTTTATCCAATAAGGAAAGGGTGAAAAGAACAGAAAAAGACCTTTTTTTCGAGATTTCAAAGTAAGGGGGGTAGATTATGGAAAGGGAAGGTGTTAACACCCTTTCCATCCATGGTTTTCCATGGGCTCTTAGGTACTTGCTCATTCTTTGAAAATTGCTTGTGTTTGTGTGATTTGAAAAGCTTTGAAAAATGTCTTAGTGCAGCGATTCACTTTATGGTAACTCTTGTATCAGTCCTCAAGAGTGTGATAAAGCGTTTGTGATCGGTGGATCTGGAACTGACTGTTTTTTAGCCGGTTTCGCGAAATGTCGCGGTAAGCAAGAGTCGCCACCGTCTTTTATTTTCTCCAACATGGAAAGGACAAAAGCACAGCAAAATTCCTTATGAGATAGTTTCTCGGTTCGAGAGGTAGATTTATAGAAATGGAAGGTGTTAGCACCCTTTCTATCCCTGGTTATCCACGGGCTCTTAGATACTTGCTCATTTGTGTTTTCAAAATGTTTGCTTTTCAATTGTGAGTGGGTTTGAAAAAGTTTCCTTTAAAGTTTCAGATCAACTCTTGTATCAGTCCTCAAGAGTGTTTGAAAAGTTGTTTTTGAAAGCTTTTTGAAAAGTGTCGGTGTGAAAAGAAGTTTTTGATCTGATTTGTTTTGAATTAGAGAAAGTATCTACGAGTCGTCTACCTACCCTAAGGAATTAGGCTGTGTAAATGTCCTTAAGGTAGTGCCATCCCACCATTGAGAGATAGGTAGCACCACCGTTGGAGGTGTTCGGGTAAATTCGTTTGTAGGGACAGTGTGGTCACCAGAGCAACAATAGGACACCTTAGAAGCTACCCTTATGCCATGTTCATGGACATAAGGACTTACTAAAATGTCCTATACTCGACGACCACGTTTCGATGGGCAAGGCAACAGTGAGGCGTACCCTAAGAGTGGTGTGTGAATTGTGTGTCATTTTCAATTATGTTTTATCTTGATAATGTATTGGGTGAGCTACGCTTTGATTTTATTTGGGCCATTCATTCTTTCATGTGATTAGCAGTTTAAAGGTGCGGAAATTAAAATGCGGAAAATAAAGGTCCTACGCTATTACAAGGCGCGGGTCTATACATCGCCAAATTAACAAAGACCCGTTTTTTTAATAAAATGCAGAAAATAAATAAATTTCCTAATTACTATTACAAAGCTTGAGCAATTACATTATATTAAAAAGGGAAATAAAAATAAACGCGCGAAGATAAATTAGAATCGAGAGTGCGAGGGCGTTGGACCCTTTTGAGAAATTAAATTAAAATTGAAGGTTAATTAATTATTTAATGAGAAAAGAAGTTATTTTTTAGGTTTTTTGTATTTATGAAATAATAGAAATTAATTAAATTAAAAGTTAAATTAAAACCTAGTTCTAAATTACTTTTAATTGTTAAAGAAAAATATTTAAGTTTTGACCTAATTTATCCTAATTATTTAATTACATGAGTGTTTACAAAATAATTAATATTTAATAATAATAATGATAGGAAGAAATTATTTTATTAAGAAAAAGAATAAAAATGCTAAAAACCTAATTTCTATGTTTTTTAGTTATTAAGAAAACATTAAAATTGAAAACCTAAATTAACCTAAATTAATTATTTAAGATTTGTTTACAAAAATATTAAGGTATTAAATTAATAAATAAACATATTTTTATTTTTATGATTTCTGATTTTTTGGTGTTATGAAAATTATTTTGTGAATTAAATAAAAGCAATTAATCAAAATAACAATTAAAAGAATAAAAGGAAAAAATAAATAGAGAAAGAAAAAAAATGAAAAGATTAAGCAAACCCTGGGGGTGTCTGGACCCAATTGAGAGATGTATGCAAGGAATTTAGGCCCATTAGAAAGCTGGCCACATTGACTTTTTCAGCGCATGTGTGGGACGGTTGACTAGTGTCCATGGTGAGCTGCATGTTCTGGCCTTTGGATTGGCCTTCTGGACACTTGGCAAGCAAGCAGGTGAGGGCGCTTGGTGAACCTTTGAGAGTACACTGCACAGAAGCATTTTAAGAAAAATATTATGAAGAAGTGGGGGACCTGGGAATCGAACCCAGGTCCCAATACCTGTATGCCAACACAACAACCAACTGAACCAACGCGCGCTTCTGATATTATTATGGAACGTGATTAACATAAGCGAAAAGCAAGCATTATTGGTAGAAAACAGAAATCACGCGCGAATATTCAAACCATCCATTCATGCTGAGACACGTCCACCTTCTTCTTCGTTTGCCTGAAAATACAAGATAGATAGCGGGGGTTTTAAACCCCCACTAATTACAAAACATGAAAATAGCGATTAGCACATAGAGTAATATAAATTGGGCGCGATGTGATCAATTGTTTCGTCCAGATGCCCTGATCTCAACGGTACCAGTTTGATTGTCCAATTGTTCCTTATATGTAAAACCCCAAATCAAAGCTTCAGAAACCCTAAAAAGCTTTCATGGTGGATTCTTGTACAGGGCTTAATAACTCAATCAAAGAATGCCAATAGCTTCAGAACACTCATGTTAGTATAAATCAATGCTTAAAACGTATGAAAAATGTATGCAAATTCAAACACGAATATGAAAATATTTATGAACAGGGAGGCTTCATTCTACCAATTCCTTGAGGATGGAGGCGTGGTTTTGATTGGAACAGCTTCCTGGTAGTGTCAGCAAGCTTTTGGAATAACTTTTAGGCCTTGAAACGAGCTCTAGCTAGGTTTTCAGTTTTAAGTTTTTTTGTGAAAAATGCAAGTTTTGTTCTTTGTTCTGAGCGCAGCCTGTGTGTTCTTCAGCATTAGGGTTTCAATGTGCATATGTATGTGAGTAGAACTAGGTCAAAAGTCAGCCCAAAATCCATTGGTTTAATGATTTTGAATATTTGATTTTCCATATCTTTTCTTCAAACTTTTCCATACCAATCATTGCCAGTCATGGGAGATTCTTTCCTTTTTGGATGATGCACGAAATATTGAGTACATAAAGAGTGAATATGCTGCATAAAAAGATTTGAAAGGTGTCATTTGATATTTTTTCATATTTAATTTTAATTAAGTGAATTAATAATAATAAAAATTCAAATAATTAATAAAAAATGAGAAAATAACTCCCTTGGATGTCAATGGGTCGTGCATAGCCTTTGGGTAATGATTCATGGAAGAAATTGAGGCCCATTAGCAATTTTGAGGCATTTGAAGCAAAGTTGACTTTTCAAAATTCCCAAAAATTTCCCAACTTCCACAAGGCATATCTTGCTCAATTTTTAAGCTTTGATCATGTTCTTGGACATTTTGGAAAGGTCTTGAAGTCCTATAACCAATGTCTTTGGTCCCATGTCATTTTGATTTACCAATCTCAAGTTATGGTCTTTGACTTAAAGTGCCTTTTTGTTGACTTTTGAAAATGACCTATAATGTTGAGATTGATAACTTTTTGTGAGAGCATTTCTTGGACTTGAAGTGTGAAGATGAGTTGTAGGAAATGTCATTCTCTTCAAAATGAGCTTTGGATGGAATTTTTATGATAAACCATGTGGAAGTTATGCCCTGGTCAATTTGCAGTTGATTTTTTCAGCTGTCCAAAAATAGAAACTTTTGCATCTTGAGACTTTTTGAGCAATGCCTTGAGAATCATGATCAAGAATTGATCAAATGATGTTTGTGGCTTCAAAATAAGATGTTGACCAAATTTTTTGACTTTTGACTGTCAAATGACCATTTTGCCCCTGCAGTTTACTGTGAAGCAATTAGGGTTTTTGACTGTGCAATTTTGTGCTGTGAGTCTTGAAACTTGACATAAGGATGCTTGACAATGTTTATAGGCATGTGGGACTTGTTTGGACCCTTGGAAACTTCAATTTCTTTGCCAGAACCAAAACCCTAATTTTTGACTGTTAGGAGGCAATTGGACTGTGCCACCCTTGAGAGATTTTGAAGTTTGATCTTGGCAAATCTTGAAGAATATGGGAGGGAAAATTTTGGGGTACAACAGTTGCCCCTGTTCAATCTTCTTAGATCTGAGGATGTAGATTGGCTGGCGTGCCTTTCGTAATCCGAAGGTGGAAGATGATTGAACACTAGAGTGTCCAGAAATTTGCGC